>JAXGGA010001296.1:0-158658 GCA_038373865.1 Uloborus plumipes
AGTATTTGTTAAACGGAAACCACACCAGAGTAAATCAAAACTAAAAGACCTTTTTCGCACATGTTAATGAAAAAACTTATAAACAAAGCCAACAGATATATTAGCAGCTCAAAATTAGTAGAACCACCCACTTTATATCTTTTCCTTAACATCTAATAACCAAAAAAATGTAAAGCATAAAAGACTTAAATTCACTGCAATAAAGAAAGAATACTGACGTTCACAAAAACTTTGTTCACAAAAAATCTCTTTATGGCAAGAATAAAGAATCTTTCTAATGAAAAGTTAAGCGGAAGTGCTTTTGACACCAGACAAGGGGAATAGTGAGGTGAAGAAATGTTCGGATTTACGCTTGTTAATTCACCATAATTTTTGCTTTACATGGGCGAAGCAATCTGTAAAACGCTTTTGTGGCATATCACGGTATTTGTGACAAAGGGGTGTCCGTAACAAAACTTTTTAAAAGTTTAAAACTTTTATATATATTGAAAAAGTACATTCTAAAGTATATGAATATCATATTGTTTTCATAGTTCACTTTATATTATGTTTGTAATTGCACTCAAAACATTGAAACTGCAATTTTCACTGTTACGGACTCTACATTGAATTTTTCTTTTGGCTTAAACCGATTTTTATGCCAAAACTGGTACTTGAGACAGATAAAGTAAAAGCTCACCTCTAATATAGCTAACAATTTTAATCAAAAAGTGCGTTCTATAAAAAATTATGGATTGTGAAAATGATGACTGTAGAGTCCGTAACAATAATTGGAATAAAAGTTTAGTTTTTAAAGAAAAATTCAATGTAGAAACCGCAACAGGGAAAATTGCATTTTCAATGTTCTGAGTACAATTACAAACATAACATAAAGTGAACTATGAAAACAATATGATATTCATATACTTTAGAATGTACTTTTTCAATATATATAAAAAATTTTTAAACTTTTAGAAAGTTTTGTTGCGGACACCCATATGTCACAAATATTGTGAAATGCCCCTTTTGCAATGCGTTAAAAGTTATGAAGTTGAGAGAAATCAAGGGAACTTCAATTACATGTTAGAATTTAATCAAAGGCTAAGGAGAAGTAGAATTTCGCTTTTTTCAATCTAAAAATACAGTAAACTCCCGATTGTCCACGGTCGTATTACCCGCGGTTCGAATTATCTACGAATCTATCATACTTTTTTTTCCCCTCACGATCATGATTTACTGAACGTAGAAAAATACGAGTACATTACTGGTCGTCTGTGACTTTTACAGCTTTTTTACTTTCTTCTATATCTAATATATAGAAGAAAGTATTGGTTTCGTGAAAATTTTCGAATGTCGAATTTTGACGGATTTGCACGTTTTGAGGTGCGCTGAGTCCATTTTGACCATTTTTGGAAAATGTCTGTCTGTGTGTCTGTGTGTGAGTCTGTATGTGTGTGACCAGTTTTTGTGGCCGCGCTAGAGCAAAAACTACTGCATGAAATCGAACAAAAATTTTTGCACATATGTACCACCATGTGAACTGGTGCACCTGACTTTGTTTAGCGAATTTCTCCAAGGGGGGTGGAGCAATCGCACGTGTTCTGCGCGTGGCTGATTGCTATATCTCAGAAAGTAACCGGCGGAATCAAACAAAAATTGGTCCATAGGTAGACCCTATAGAGTACAGGTGCTAATTCAATTTGCGTGTCAATATCTTGAAGGGGGGTGGAGCAATCGCACGTGTTCTGCGTGGGGGTGATTGCTATATCTCAGGAAGTAACCGGTGAAATTAAACGATAATTAGTCCATAGGTAGACCCTACCGAGTACAGGTGCTGATTCAATTTGCGTGTCAATACCTCGAACGGGGGTGGAGCAATCGCACGTGTTCTGCGCGGGGGTGATTGCTATATCTCAGGAAATAACAGGCGGAATCAAACAAAAATTGGTCCATAGGTAGACCCAAATTTGTACAGTTGCTGATTCAATTTGTGTGTCAATATCTCAAAGGGGGGTGGAGCAATCAAAAGTGCTTATTTTGTCATTGCACCTACTGTATCTCGAGAAATATTGCTGAGATTTGAATGAAATTTGGAATAACACTAACCCAATATGGAAACAAGCATCGATTAAATTTTGGCGCCAATCGCCCCAGGGGGAGAGTGGGGTGATTTTTGCGCTTAGTCAACAATGCGAAAAATTAATTCATTAAAAGATCGCTTTCACGCTATTTAATTATCAAAACAGCTGAAAACTTTCAATGATTTGAAATTTTTAACCGTTGCCAATTTCTTTTTACTAACAAATAAAATGTTTGCAATTAATCTAAACAAGGCTTTTGTAATGATTTCCAATTTCTTTCATTGATTCTGCTCATTGATTCTGCATTTGCAGGGTTATTACGATAATTGGGAAATTGGAGCTGTTTCCAATTATTCGGGCGAGTACGTATTTTATTTTGTGACTGGAATTCATAAGATAGATATAGAAGAAAGTTTCGTGACGGCCACGACAGCTACTTTATATTCATTGTTAAAATTTTAGCTATAATTTGAATGCAGTGTTCGTCCGTAAAAGCCGCGCCTGGCACTCGCTATTAATTTTTAAATTTAAATTTTGAAATCATACAATCTTTAATTTCTATTTCTAAGAACTGCGATAGATGGCAGTGCTTCGTGAACCAAGGAAGAAATTTTACTTTGTGTTAAAAACCAGAAAGCAGAAGGCATTTACCATTTAGGAAGCGTTGATGTAAGTGTGTAAATATTTTATCCAAAAAGAAATAGTAATTGCAGTACCTAATTAACAGCAACATAGCATTAAATGTTTAAGAAATTCAAAGATATATTGCTCTATTTAAACTGTACAGAGAACTGAAGCTCAAGAATATTCCATTTCACCTTGTTCGAGTTTCGAGAACTCGATAACACACATCTTTATACAGAAAAGAGAAATATCTTTTAGGTAACTTTAAGGAAGCAATAAAATTTATGGTTGGAAAGCCTGGCGGGCTTTCCCGAATATCACACTTACACCGGTTTTTTACTTTATTTTTTTTTTTTTTTTTTCCTTGAAGTATTCTTTTTGTCGAATTTCTCTTTGATAGCAAGTGCCCGAAAGACTTTCGCTTCCTTCCACTCTCCTAAAAAAGGATCATTTAAGAAAAAAATGATAAGCATAGTAATAACTCACTACCATCAGTTGAAAGGAAATATCAAAATATTGCTACAAATATCTATGACTACATTCGTGCTTTTTTCCGACGAGAAAACCCCAAAAAATCATGTAGCATTTTCGTTTTAAAATATATATTCGTAAACGTTATACATTTGATTTCCAACTCAGTGTTTTACACTCCGTATTTTTTTTTTCTTTTCTGACTAATTTTATTCGTTACTGAAGTGATCTGCCGGTCACATTGTCTACCGGTCAAAGAAGTTTGAGTCAAGTGGTGAGGTCCCAAGTTCGAATCCCGACTTGGCCATGGATGTACTTTCTCTCTCCTGTCCTTGTCCTTGTAAATGTGCTATCAAATGTAATATAAGTTACCCTGTCGTTAATAATGACAATGATTTGCGACCGATCAAATCAGATATGGACTAATGGTATCCGAAGAGGTTGAAATAGTTTTTTTTTTTTTTTTTTTCGCGAAATTTGAATTTTTCGGTGAACTTCTTGAACTACGCATTTCTTTAGTTTTGAAAAACTGATCGATTTTTCTGTTTACTTTATTCAGAATTAGAAATATAAGAAAGATAAAATTCTGAACCTTTTTTTTTTTTTAAATGGGCTTTTAAATAAGATTTTCTCCCGTCAAAACTGATAGTTCATGAACATTCTCATATCACTTTTGTGAAGCTTTGCGGACTTTGTTCTTATAATAGTTACAAGAGGTATGATTATTAGCATTGTTGTCTGCTCGTAAAATACCAAAGTAGTAAATTTTCCGAAAATCTTTTCAATTTTCTGATGAGTTCTAAAAAATTGTATTTCATACTTATCCGGCAAATTTCTATGAGAGTAGATGAACTATTTTGGTGGTACTTTAATTTTAATTAAAAATATTTTTTATCGGAATTTTCAAGTTTTCGAAAATGTTCTAACACAATTTTCAAATAATTGCAATTTTTATAAAATTTATGGAAGTATTTTTCAAAATATTAGTTATTTATTAACTTTCACTAAAAATCCATAAAAAATGTGGCAACTATTTCTAAACAGTTTTTGTAAAAAAAAAGGGGGGGGGTTCCAATGTGTTCATAAGCCCTAACACTTTTATCACTTACCAACTATAAGGAGGTTGATTTTTTAATGATTTACCAATACCAGTAATATTAGAGCACTCAGAATGAACTCCGTGTTATCTTACAGCCGAGGCTATAATATTATTGACCTCCGATCACCAAGCAGTAATACTTACAAAATCGATTTGTATTTTTGTCTTCTGTGAGTTCTGTAACGATTCTCATTTTGACATCTCTCCGACTCTCTCTTTTGATCCGATGCGAGATATATGGTCGGATGTAACCGATTTTATCGACTTTGGGAGGATGAATTCTATTTTAAGTAACGCCTCAAAGGGAAGAAAATGAAGAAAGAGGCGAGGAAAAAATCTATTCAGGGAGAGTTACTAAAACATGTATTTTTTTTTTCTCTCTCTCTCTCTCTCCGTTTGCTTTCCTATTTCAGAATCAATTAAACGTTCTTTTCTGCTTCAACAGTTTTTGTAGAGGAATATAAATGTTTCTTTGATCGTTTTATGCACACATTTCATAAACACTGAAGTGCTCTCAGTTATTTTCCCATTAGCTCTCAAATCAAAAATATTGTTTTTCAAACATTTTATATACACCAAGTTTCACATAGAATTTTTTTCAGTAATTTTTCCTACTAGCTCTCAAATCAAAAATACTGTTTTTCAAACTTTTTCAGGCACTGAGTTGCACGTAGATTAATTTCAGTTATTTTTCCTACTAGCTCGCAAATCAAAAATATTGTTTTACAAACATTTTACGTACACTGAGTTGCACGTAGAAATTTTTCAGTTATTTTTCTACAAGCTCACAAATCAAAAATAATGTTTTTCAAACATTTTATAAACACTGAGTTGCACATAAAATGTTTTCCATTTATTTTACTACTATCTCACAAATCAAAAATAGTTTTCTCAAACATTTTATAAACACTGCGTTACACATAGAATTTTTTTTCAATCATTTTTCTACTAGCTCACAAATCAAAAATACTGTTTTTCAAGCATTTTATATACACTGAGTTGCACATAAAATATTTTTGAGTTATTTTCCTACCAGCTCACAAATCAAAAATACTGTTTTTCAAACATTTTAGACACTGAGTTGCACATAGAATTTGTTTTCAGCGATTTTCCTACTTGCTCACAAATCAAAAATATTGTTCGTTTTGGAGCAAGCACAAATTGCTTATTACTCTTATTTCACCGATATCCTATTTTTCATTTTTATTATTATTTTATTTTATTCGGGTTTTTTCCGGTGATAAACAAGTTCGGTGGCAAACCCAAAAGTTTAATCGTAATGTAAAAAATTTTAATCAATACTGGATGGAAAATTTATTGCCAATTTGCCATGCTTCCACATATGTTAATTTCAAGATGTAAAACAAATCCGTGCGAAAATAAATTAGGGAGTCAAGAAAAAATCCATTCTCTTATACTTGCATTTTTTCGTTTTCCTTTTTTGTAATTTGATTTTGCATAGATTGATCGTTGTTTTAACACTATACTGTAAAAAATGATACTTGTTTTTACAGTATAATACAGCTAATTTTATAGTAACAAACTGTAAAAATTGCTAATTTTACAGTAAAAAACTGTAAAATTGCTAAATTTACAGTTTATTACTGTACAGTTTACTGTTTTAAACTGGAACTTCTACTGCCAGTATTATAATGTTGTTTTTACAGTGTATTACAGCTAAACTAGGTGACCCGTGTGGAATTCCGCAAAAAAAAAAAAAAACTCTAAACTTAAAATTTAATGCGACAATTTTTATTGGCTTCATTATATCTGCCCGAAGTTGCAGCGCAGTGTCGAAATCTATAAAGAAAAGTCCAGCGTAAGTTGGTGTAGTCCCTGCCGGAGGTTGCAAGTTCCCGATCATATGGTACACTGGACCATGTAGTTTAAAACAAAATGACCTCTGCCAGGAATGTTAACCGAGTCCACTTTGACTGAAGCGAAGGCCAAAGCATTGTTGAATTGTCTAATATTGTCTAGGTAGTAGACACCTTCCTGTTAGTCTGCCTGTTGGTACCCTGTTCCTTGGCATTGTAAAATCTTGTACGTTTGCACAACATTGCCATCTACTGCCGTAGTTCTGACAACTTTTCAAAGAGATAAAAGACACGTTCACTTTTACAACTACTGCAAAAGTGATACCCTATATTAAAATCAAATACCCAAGGCTACTACTAAACTAAATACTAACGTTATCGCAAAACTACCATAGTATTTTGAAACAATAAAAGTTACAATTAAGGTTTACCGAGCTAAGCCTTGGTTTGAAATGTCGCATTTAAAATTGATTTGAACAACAATGGTAACGATTTTAACAGTTGAGCAAAAAATTTAACTTTTTCAAACTTCAATCGCTTATAAGTCGCTTAAACGTGGATTTTCGAGATTCTCGTTACGCGGCGCTAGCGGAGAAACGTTCTAAAGAACGCATTTTTTTTAAATCTTTCGAATGAAATCAAAATGGAGACGATACGACAATTATTTCGCTAGATAGAGTCAATTTTGTGCCCAAAAATTGAAGTTCGAATAAAAAACGAACCGACACTTTTTAGAGGGTGGGTCTAATTTTCGTCAATAGCCCGCGGGATAAGCTTCAAAATCATAAATTTTCATGCAATTCGATAAAGAAATGAGCGAGTTTCGACCGGGTATAGGATTCGGCTTAGAGAAATAATATATGGAGATTTTACGGCAATAAACTAAAATTGCTAATTTTACCGTAATAAAAACTAAAATTTCTAGTTTTACAGGTTATTACTGTGAATTTTTTCAGTTATAACTTGGAACTTCGGCTGCTAGTATTATACTGTAAAAACAACAGTTCATTTTTTGCAGTGTACATTAATATGTAGTTCGGTATACAAACTCAAGCCCTTTTAAGCGCAATAAATAACTCATTTTTTACACACTTGTTTAAGAATTGAAGGGAACGATTGTCTTTGCCCCACAAAGAGAAATCCCGAGAAATGAGTAAGTAACCTTGGTACATTATCCTAATTTTTAACTTTTAGTAGAAAAGAGGAATTAAAAATTTTTTTAGTGGTACGCTTTAAGACTTTCGGTAATAAAATTAATATATCTTGTGTTATGATGCATTTTTCATTTAAAAATCAATCATTATGCTATGAAACGTAGCTTTAAAAGCTTTTTTCTTCTCTAAATAGGATTATATGATCCTGTTTTAAGACAATAAGTTAATTTCTGCTTTTTTTTTATTCTGGATTTGTTTCATGCAGCTTCAAACTGTTAAAATAAAAATTTCATTTTTTACGTTACGCAGTAAACATGAACTGATTATAATTCGCCTATTTCTGAACGTGACAAAAATTGGAAGATGGGTTCAACAACTGATTCAGCAAAGGACCTCGAAAAAAATACGATAACCACTCTGTAAAAAATAAATATTGTTTTCATAGTAATTTTAAAGTAGTAAACTAAAATTGCTAGTTTTACAGAAATAAACTGTAATACAGCTAGTTTTAGTTTTTTTTTACTGTGCTTTTAGAGTTTTAAACTGGAACTTCTACTGCCAGTAGAAGTTCCAGTTTAAAACTGTTCAAAATCAACAATTTAATTTTCGCAGTGCATACAAAATGGCATGCAAAAAAAAATCTTTTTTTTGAGGTGCTCACTATATTCAGAATATAGCTAATATTTGTTTTTAAAGTTGATCGAGAGCTCTGAAAAGCATACTGCTCCAATTGCGAGCAATTCAGTACGGTGCACTTAATGTATTGTGGGTCGTATACGATTACATTAAAACCGTTGTCATAAGGATAAATAATCATTTTACCGCTAAAAAGATGCTTTCTGTAGAAATGAAATGCATGCGCTTCTTTTCAAAGACGGTCATTTTGACTTTTAACATAAACTATGTTAGGCAGCCTGTGTTTAAAAAAATTTCAAACTATTCGAATAAAATGGAATTTTGAAATTTTCAATCCCCTCCCCCTCCCCGCTTCCCGTATTCTTCGATGCTAAGTTTTTATTTAAAATGCCACATTCTTCATTGAATTTTTGAAGTTTTTCCCATTTTCAATATGCTTGAAGAGGCTTTAAAAATGTATGTTTTCATTAATGGTGATTTTTCACTCAGTCTAAAAAATAAAACCAAAATTCCGGTTTATTTTTTAATTTTTTGCATAAAATTTATGTAAGTTCAAATAAAAAGCTTTCTGAATAAACTTTAGCAAAATAATATTTTGTTGATGTAGTTTTCACTTCCCACTCGTTTTCTTTTCCCCCCAAATGTCTTTCGTATTGTTATTTGGTTAAGATTGTGTGTCAGGCTTCAATTTAAGATTTTTCTGCAATTTGTTCAATTTCAGATGTAAGCTGCATTTGAGCTTTTTTTTCTAAACTACATTAATATCACAAACATTTCCTGCTCTGAATGTTACTGCGGCGAGAAGAGGCTAGCAGGTAATTTTTTGTTCATGTTTTACCTGTGACAAAGCCGTGGCGGGTAACGCTAGTCTGGAATATACGTACTATATTGATGAAGTAATCCATTGCATTCAGTTGATGCATTTCCTGAAAAATAATCGACTTATTTTTAATTTAGCCAACCAATAAATCAATCAAACAACATTAATTATAACAAAATTTCTTCAAATGTTCCGTGTTTTAATATTGTTTTAAATAATCAACTTTTTTTCTGTTGCCTAAGAATCCAAACAACTGAACAACAATTATTGTTGCAACATTTATACAAAGGTTTCTTGCTTCAATATTGCTTCCAATAATTAACTTATTTTTTCTTTGGCCTGTAAATCAAATCAGTCGACCAAGTATCGTTACCAAGTTTATTCAAAGGTTCTTTGTTTTAATATTTTTCATTTTTAATTCTCAACATTTTTTTTCGATAATAAATCAAATCAATCGACCAACATTTATTGCTGCCAAATTCATTCAAAAGCTCCTTGACTTAACATTGGTTTCGATAATCAATTTCTTTTTCTGTAGCCTATAAATTCAATCAATCGACCAACAGTTATTATTAAAAAATATATATTATTCAAAGGTTTCTTGTTTCTTTTAGTAAATGCGAAGAGTTTTTCTTTCAACAAAATTCTTTACGACAAAGACTCTTTCTAGTAATGCAGTCGAACCTGGTTAAAACGATCTCCAACAGACAGATAAAATCAGTTCGTCTTAACCGCAGTTCTTCTTATCCGAAGAACAAAACGATATCCCCATAAGGTGGGGATCTGAAATGTACACTGCAAAAAAAGCTGTTGATTTTACAGAATTCCAATTGAAAACTAAAATGTATAGTACTAAACTGTAAAACTAGCAATTCTACCGTGTCTTACTAAAGTTAGCAATTTTACAGTTTATTGCCGCAAAATTCAGCTGTATTATACTGTAAAAACAACAGCACAATACTGGCAGCGAAAGTTCTAGTTTAAAACAGTAAAATGCATTGTAATAAACTGTAAAATTAGCCATTTTACAGTTTACTACTGTAAAATTGGCAGTTTTTACAGTTTATTACTATAAAATTGACAGTATTGTACTGTAAAAATAACATTCATTTTTTACAGTATAGTTCATCTCAGCAGTAATTTGTTTTAAGCGTCCTCGAATTAACGAGGTTCAACTGCATTGTCAAATCACTAATAACTAATTCTAGAAACAATTCCTTTACAGGAAAGGAAAAACAAACAAAAACATCGCAACAACTAAACACAGATTCATAGAAGAAAGGTGGGAAAAAATCAGAGTCAAACAGCGGTTTGACACGTAGACCACGTGAGGGTGGCCGCTATTACGGAAGTTACTCGCCCGGACTCCTTTTCCTGATGCTCTTACCATTATCGAAGCCCATCAATCGTCCTCGGCAATAAATCCTTCCGCGGAGCGCTGTAAAAATTCATGGTATGGGCTATCAACTTTGGAAAAGCGTCTGTATGAGTTACTGAATAGTAACAACCCGGAGCTCGCTTTACGATTGGTTTTATCTCATTTTCGCTGAAAGAAATGTGCTTTTTCGCGGCCCCGGGTTCCGATCGTTCATTGTTTCTTCCGAAAGCAGTGCCTCCTTCCTGATCGATTCGTGTTCTCCTTGACGTTTATTTCTCCATGTACTTAAATTTACTTTGAATTTAGCTATAGTCCGCTCATTGAGGACGCTATTTTCGAATAGGCAATGCAAAAAAATTTTTAATTGCCGTGCATTTAAAAAGAATATGGCTTATGAAAGATTTTGAAGTGTTAAAATTCTTTTGTGAAGAATCTAAGCACCTCTCATTCATTGTTTCTTCATTCCTTTTGATCGATTCGTTTTCTTCTTGACGTTTATTTCTCCACGAACTAAAATTTACTTCGAATTTAATTACCGTTAGTTCGTTGAAAGCGCAGTTTAGGAATAAAGAAGATAACTTAGCAATGCAGTAAAAGCTGGCATTAAAAAAGGAAAAATGCCATACGTTTAAAAAGAGTATTGCTCATTATTCATGGAGAAATGTTTAAAATTTTACAGAAATTAGGTGCCGCTCATACATTGTTTCATGATTCCTTCTGACCGATTCGTATTCTCCCTGAAGTTTTTCTCCGTGAACTTCAATTTAGTTCGAATTTAGTTATCGTATATTCATTGAAGACGCCATTCGCGAATAAAGTAGAAAAATTAACAATGGAGTTAAAGAACCCATACAAAAAATTAACTACCGTGCATTTAAAAAATATATATATATTGCTTATGGAGAATTTAAAAACATATTTGAAATTTTGTAAAGCAGCTGGGTTCCATTCATTCATTGTTTCTTCATTCTTCTGATCGATTCGTATTCTTCTCGACGTTTATTTCATCATAAGCTTAAATTTACTTCAAATGTAGTTATCGTTCGCTCATCGATGATGTCGTGTAGGAATAAAGCAGAAAATTTAACTTTCGCCGTCAAAATACATTTGCAAAAAAAAAAAAAAACTCCGCACATTTAAAAAAAAAATATTCTTATAAAGAATTTTGAATATTTAAAATTTTGTAAAGACTCAAGGTACCTTTCATTTATTGTTTCTCCATTCCTTCTGGTCGATTCGTATTCTCCGTGATGTTTAATTATCCGTGAACTTAAATTTACTTCGAATTTAGGTATCGCATCTGTTCATTTAAAATAACCTCTACTCCCTTCTAAATATAACAAGACTATGCTTCCATAAAAAAAAGAACTTGAGCAATCACAGAAAGAAGAAAAAAATTAAACGTTTTTTGCTGATGACTTAACTTGAATTGAAGAAAAACTACGAAAATCTGTTTAATTTGAAAAGTTTCAAATTTCCCAGCACATTTATCGTTGTGTCTAAAAAATGAATGTTACTTCCTCTGATGAAAATTACTAAAATTTGAATGGCCTAGATTTATTATAATTCTATTAGAGAGACTTGAGAAAGAATTCGATGACTGTATGCTGTGCTGTTTTTACCATTAAAATCTGGCTTATTTGGGACACTGTTTCCAAAAAGGCTCAAGTACAATTCTTTGTTTTTTTTTCTTTATGCATCCCGATTCAGTTGTTCAATTACTTATGAGCCAATATTTACAAAAGTGCCAATTTGAAGTTGGAGTTTTCTGAAAAAAAATTTTTTTTTGCAGAAAAAAACTAACATTGGATTTTAAGTCGAAATTGGGTCTAAATGCAAGAAAATAAAAGGGGGGAGGTCAAGGAAGTTATTAACCCCCTCCTTAGATTACTCACTTTTAAGCCGTTACAGATCTGATAATTGTTACAGATCTGATGTTAATATGAGTTACATATTTGAGTTTATGCTTTCAGTTAGGGATGCACCGATAAGCAAATTGGCCGATTACCGATTAATCGGCTGTTGATAATCGGCCGATTAATCGGCTGAGCCGATTAATGATAAGGATAATTGTTTTTCGACTATCAATTTTACCATCACTGTTTTTTAACTCCTTTACAATTCCAAGTTTAGGAATAGTAAGTAATTTATTTCTGGGAGAAGATTTTTTTCCATTTTCCTAGTTTTCACAAAATAATTTCAATATTTTATCAAATTTCTTAGAACCAATTTCTATATTAGTGTCAATAATATTATTAACGTATTGTTAGTTATGTTAATTGGAAATAAAAATTTATAAAAAAAAAAGGAGTGGTGAGGGAGTGTGTGGTGAACACTCCAATTTAGGAGTACTTTTAATTCATATATTTTAGTAATCAGTAACTATTTAATTCAATACTTTTATTCTTTGAAAACTAGAGGTTATCTGAAAGCACTGTGCTAAGGAGAACACTATCGCCACATGAAAAATGTTGCATCATTGTCTATGTATATTTATTCGAAGTAGGAGAATTTATTAAAAAAAAACTTTACATCAACTGTGAGGATTATTATTATTGTTAATAAAATATTCATCATAGTTTCCTAGTGAAAGTATACTTTGAAGAATAATATCTGAAAAATATTTTTCAGCCGATTAATCGGCCCAATTTTGCCGATTATTAATAATCAGCAAAGTGGCCGATTATGGCCGATTAATCGGTACTGCCGATTAATCGGTGCATCCCTACTTTCAGTCTTCGTTAACATCTCTAAATATGATATCATTTCCTTGCATTTTTACCATATAATTAAGATAATTATATTAAAATGTATATATTAGGCTAAAAAATCAAATTTCATTATAAAAAAGCATTTCTTGGAAATAAAAATGAGCGATAAGATTTTTAGATAAAATAAATTATGAGATTACCAAATCCAAGCTAATAAAACATTTGTTTTGTTTTGAAACAACACACAACTTCAACTTTTTCAACACAGAACTCTGCTGCTTGCTTTTCTTTAATTAGTTGCAGGAAATTTAATTTCTTGATCAGAAATCTAGTTATTCAGTGAAGTTATGAGAAATTGAAGCACCAATAAATAAATAAATAAATAAACAAAATAATAATAATTAATTAACTTAATTTCTGCAGTGTCAATGTTTCTCATTTTACTAACTTCTATTGTTAGGTCATACAAACCACAAATGAAGCAATTGTACTAAAACTCATTGCTTTTCATTTTTTAAGAACAAAAACATTCAATATATATGGCTAAAACCTATGATTTTTGCTTTTTATAATTCTGAAACGTGTGAGTTAGTTCTGTAACATATTCGCTGTTTTTCAATGTTACCGCTCTGACTGTTACCGATCTGACAAACTGACAAAGTTTTTTTTTTTATTTCCGAGTCGATCGCACTAAACCAAAATCAAACACGTGGTTTTTTCACTTGCAATAAAGGACTATACTTATATATAAAATAATTTTTAAAATAATAAAAACTGTTCATTTTAGAGCGTGTTACCGATCTGATGACTCAAATGACACACATTTTATAAAATCACTTTAAAAAATCTTACCTACAATTTTAGATGCAGAAATGCAAATTTTTAATTACGATTCGATAAAACATCCCACGAGGTACTCAGTATCACGTGGTATAGGTGCAGGGAATGATTTTGGGAGCCTAAACATAGATCGGAAGTTATTGTTACCACTCTGACGGCGGAACTTGGGACACGCTTATTACGCATCGGCTATCAAATCAGAAAAAGATTAAAACAAAAATGAAGTAAAATATTGACAAAGGGGTAAAAATAGAATCGTTTTTTGTGCAAGTGCGTTTTTTGGGGAAGTTAGAAAGTGCGCATGACCTGTTTGCATGCGAAGCTTTGCTACTGGGGACACGTTACCGATCTGATTTTTGATGTATAAAAACAATATTTTCTGAAGAAAAAAAATTTTTTTTCTGATGTTATTAGATGAAATGAAAGCAGAACCTTATCTTCTTTCTGGGGAAAATTATTTTTTTAACTAGTTATTGAAATACTAGTGAAAATTCACTTGGGACTCAAATTGGCACTTTTCTAAATATTAGCTCTTATGCTGTCACGTGCTGCTTTTGACCCAAGTTGAAGTTTTGTAGGATTAAGGGGCGCGAATCGTCAGTTCGAGCCCTTTTTTAAATTCCTTTATCCTTAAGAAATATAATTTTTCTTTGCCTTCTTGGTAGATACGCGTGTCTGAATTTGCTCTCCACGAAATAAAAAACAATGCAACTACTATACTAGAGTCGATTTAAAAGAGAAAAAATTAGCAAAGTGGGTTCATTTTCAAATTTCGTCTTCCGAACTTTCTCATCTTCTTTACGCGAGAATTACAGATATTTTGGCATTTTGATTATTCATTCAGAAATCTCTGCACTTTATATTCGAAGAAAAAAGTCCCGCCTTTCTTCCACCAATTACATTTCAAGCTATAGTTGCGTAAAATTTAACTTGTGTCTAAACTTTTACGACAGCAAAAAAAAGTCTTTTGTAATTTCTGGTCTCATTTTAGGCTATATTTTAAAAACTCCAGACACGTATTTGGGACCATATTGTCTACTTGCAGTAGAAATTTGAGAGCATTTCGCTAAATATTTTACTTTTTATTCATATATTTGCATTTTGTCTAAACTTTTGCACCGTACTGTACATTGTACAAGTCGCAAGTATAGAATGAAAATTGCAGGAATTTTAAAGGATTACTCAGCGACTAAAAATGAAGCGATAAGTATACAACTAAAACGAAAACACAATACTCGAAAAAGCTTCACGTCGATTCACTTATTCATAAATCAAAAAAGCCTATTTTAAAAACAGAGAGGAACAATTCCAAAATGCAGCGCGTAAACGTAAGGAAGATTAAATCTCCGATGTCTTTTTCCCCTTCTACGTTCCTTAGGTTTTACCAGCAACGCAACTCGCCCTATTGATATCCCTACCCTTTTCGCTAGTAATATCCATCTTTAAAAAACTTTACATCTTATTTCTGAATGATATATTCAAACATTTATTTTTGCTTCTTCTAATCCATAAAATTTCCTTCTCGAGGATGCTCTTTTCCATACTTTAAGCAAGTGTTTTTACTCTTTCGTTCAAAGCTTTTTCGATTTTTATCTGTGTAGACATTGCTTTTTCTTTCCATCGCGAAAAGGTTGCCTAGGCAACTGGAAACCACGATGAAACTGTGACAAGTGATTTTTCCCCGTAGGGAAAAATAGATTTCCCTCTTTCGAAATGCAAAATGGCTACTAGACGAGCTTTATATTGATGCACAATATGTTTTTCCCTTAAATGATAAAAAAAAATCGTAAAATATGGGCGGGGAGGAGGGTTTATGTATTGACATCTCGCAGTTTTTTTTCTTCATCATAAATTTGTCAATGTGATTTTTTAGTGATTTTTTTAAAGGTTAATATAAATGCTTGCACATCAAGTATCTCTGCTTATGATCTTGAATGAAAAATTCACTCTACTATGCATTCGTGAAAAAAAATGTTCACTTAAATTTCATTTAAGTTTCGATTTTAATTATCCTCGAATGAACATTGAGTAGCTTTTGTTCACGTCTACGAGCATATGAACAGCCGACAGATCCATTTCGTCCATCACCAATTTTTTCAGAACGAGTTTTCTCATAACGTCTGTCTGCGTATACTCATACAGGGTGTCCCAGTTAAGTGTTTTAGAACTAATAATTCGAAATCTATATATATAAAAATGAATGTTGGTAAATGTGTATATGTGTATGTGTGTGTGTTCCCTAAGATCTCAGAAACTACCCGGGAGATTTGGCTGAAATTTTCACCGTTTGTTCCTTTTGGTACTGGGAAGGTTTAGAGACCAGTTTCAACAAAATCCGATGGGTAGTTATTTTATAATTTCAATTTTAGTCCTGATTCTGTCTTTGTAATTTCAATTTTAAACTCCATTTTCGAAGGCTTTCATCAATCCAATCGGGTATTTAGTGTATCAACTCAACTCTCTGACAGATAGTTGGAATTGCTTGCTACCGTAAATTTGGCGATCTTTTAAATCGCGCCAAGAGCCCTCAATAATGGAAGTTTTCCCAATAACTATCTCAAGTATAAAGGATAAAAAAGGTATTTGATTAACAGATTAATCTTTTTTTAAAAACAAATGAGATTCAGTTTCATATTTCGGAACTCCTTTAGATTTGTAGAGGCTTAGATGTCATGCATTATTTCCCAGGCGAACACTATTTTGTTCTTTATACCTATTGCTGTTTTCAATCAAAGTATGTTACTATATTTTCTCGCCAAACATCCAATCAATAGTTCGTTATCATGTCCATACTATTTGCTATGATATACCGCAATGTTGGAAATTATTTTAACGCCTTACGGAATAATGTACATTTAGCGCCAAATATAATATTCAAATTGATTTCAGATTGCCAAGAAGTAATTGATCAGTGCATTTTTACAGCGTAATTTTTCATATGTAAATTTTTCTTTATTATTGTTCACCGCTTTTTTTTTTTTTTTTTTAAATTTAAGGGAGCAGTTGAGGTCTACTTTTTTGAATTGATCAGTGCATTTTTACAACATAACTGTACATCTGTATTTTTTTTTTTTAACTTAAGGGAGTAATTGATGGTCTACTTTTGTGGATACATTTTTGTACATTTTTCTTTATTATTGTTCACCGTGCTTTTTTTTTCTTTTTTTTTTTTTTTTGAATAAAAGGAGCAATTGATGGTCTACTTTTTTGGATTGATCAGTGCATTTTTACAACGTTTATTGTACATACGTACATTTTTCTTTATTATTGTTCACCGTGTTTTTTTTTTTTTTTTTTTTTTTTTTTTGAAATAAAAAGAGCATTTGATGGTCTACTTTTTTGGATTGATCAGTGCATTTTTACAACGTTATTTGTACATATGTACAATTTTCTTTATTATTGTTCACCGTGCTTTTTTTTTCTTCTTTTTTTTTTTTTTTTGAAATAAAAGGAGCAATTGATGGTCTACTTTTCTGGATTGATCAGTGCATTTTTACAACGTAATTGTACATACGTTAATTTTTCTTTATTGTTTTTTTTTTTTTTTTTTTGAATTTAAAGGAACAATTGATGGTCTACTTTTGTAAATATGTATATTTCTCTTTATTACTGTTCACCGTGTTTTTTTTTTTTTTTTCCTTTTTCTTTTTTTTTTTTTTGATTTAGCAATTGATGCTCTACTTTTTTGGAATGTCCAGTGCATTTTTAGAACGTAATTGTAAATGTGTACATTTCTCTTAATTTTTGTTCACCGTGCTTTTTTTATAACTTTAAAGTAGCTATTTGTGGTCCAGTCACATTCTATTGTAAATATGTCAATTTCATTTTATTACTATTCATTGCTCTCTCTCTCTCCTTTTTAATTAATTTAAAAGAGCTATTCATGGTCCAGTCACATTATACATTTTATATGTCTCTAAATTTTATTTTCAAAACGAAGATCTCTTTTCACGATTTGTGGAGAGCTTCTTCGTCTTGATGTGTAAATAAAATTCCTATCTAAAATCAAATTATGTGTGAAGTTTTTCATTGCTCAGTATTTTTTAATTTTTATAAAAATAATTGGCGGCCCTTTGCTTCATTTAGAATTCTTAAAATCTTTCATGCCTATTTTCAACAACGCTTTATAGATTTTTACATCCAAAACACCATGTGGAGTCATAATTTGTTTAAACCCCTTTTCGCGTTTCAACGAAAGAAGTGATCCCTCCAGCCCTCAAAATACTATTTATAGGTACTCGTAGTGAAGTTACATCGTTCAGCGCCAGCTTTTGGCACTTTTATAACTAATTTTCAAATTTCTGTACATGATTTTTATTGCTTTCACAACAAACGTACCATTTGTTTCATTCCAATAACGTCATTTGTTTTCAAGATATCCAATTTTGAAATCAGAGTCCTTTCTCGGCGTGCCCGTTATTTGAAGTCTTTCCAGGGGGTCAAACGATCAAAAC
Source organism: Uloborus plumipes (assembly GCA_038373865.1). Taxonomy (NCBI): domain Eukaryota; kingdom Metazoa; phylum Arthropoda; class Arachnida; order Araneae; family Uloboridae; genus Uloborus; species Uloborus plumipes. Next base: position 18,065 of record JAXGGA010001296.1, read on the forward strand.
ACAACGCAATTGCATCGGAAAGCACCAAAAACCAAATACATAAATAAATATATATATATATATATATAGAGAGAGAGAGAGAGAGACCACGGTATTTTGATTTCTAGAATACGAAAAATAGTTTAAAAAATCGCCACCAGGGGAAATTTTGGCGCTGCAAAAGTGTATTTCTCTGATTATCGAAGAATTAAATGCTACTGACAAAATATTCATCTATTTTATTTGCAAAAATGGCTTTTCATCACAATGGTTGTTCAATATGATTACTATTGTGAAGTTGCAAGAACTGTATACGATGCACAACATTTTCCACGACAGCTAGTAACAAATCAGAATTTTGATTTTTCTGACTTTCAAAGTTATGATATCGTTTAGTAATACTCACACATTGGTCCTTTTCTCAACTGCTTCAATCGCTGAAGTTCTCGAAGGTTAGCATTGGCATTTTCATTTCGCTGGTAATACAGCTTCACTAACAAAGCACGGTCCTGCAAGGTAAGAGCCCTAAAGGCAACTCTCTGGGCTAAGAACGATGATAATTCTCTCATTTCTGTCATTTTATACTCATGTTCGCTAAATGCAACGCGTTTATGCAAATCATTGCACCCTATTTGGATAACTGCACCGCTATTTTCTTCGTGGTGACTATTTGTTTTGTTGTTTTAAGGAAATTCTACGGCGATCACAATTAACTTCATTGGCAAACAACAATAATTTTTTCTTAGTGAAATTGATTTGTACAGCATCTTTTCAAATTTAATTTGCGATATTCACAGTAATACTTTTTTTCAGCTCCAAATTTTCCTCTGGTGGCGATTTTTTAACCTTTTTGTTTTTTTTTTTTTTTCAAATTTCAGAAATCGAAATCCCATGGTCTAATATGTACGACCATGAAATTTGACATTGTTTCACCCAGTACTTCGCTCGCGAGAAGGCTCCAAACGCCTCACGTTAATTTATAACCACCCTGTACGTGTACATTGATTTCTCACAGCCTGGAGGGGGCAATTGACCCCCCCCCCCACGAACTCCCTAAATGACGGACATGTTTCCTGAAAATCCTGTTCCTGAAATGTGCTGATTTGGGCTGAACTTAGTTTAGGTTAGTCTGGTAACTTATGCCTATTTTCATGACTTCTTTGGAGGGTGGTTTTTTATAGGAAAATAAAAATGAATTATCTTGAATATTAAGAGTGATTTTATTTACATATTGAAAATATAAAAAAAAATTATTTGAAAAAATTTAATAGTTTATTACTATTATTATTGTCCCTCGAAGTTGGAACTTCAAAAAAAAATGCACGTGGGTGGCCCGGGTGATTTTGGCTCTTGATGTTATTTGAAATCAAATATTCTTGATTATTCTTAATCTTTAGACATGTCATTCTGGTCGGAACTACTGAAGTTAATTTTCAAGGGTAAATAACAAAATGGCGTCCTTTTATTTTAAGTCCTTTTATTCAAAGAAAGGGTTGTAAAATAAAAAGTTAGGGGTGAAAAAATTCTCTTTAGTTCCGACGAGAACTATAAGTGTGCAGAACAGCCTGTTAAAATTTGAAAGCAATCGGTTCAGTAGAAGAAAAGTTAGGATCCGGGCCGACCAGAAAAACAGTCTTTTGAGAAAAACGCGTTTAAAGTTCAACAACAAACTCCGAGGCGCTCTAGGAAACTCGTTATAACTCCCGAAATATTTCGAATTTCTGTCTGAAATTTTCACAGTATATTCTCAAGACATTGTACTTTCAAATTAGGCAAAAAAAATCGAGTTTTTGAACTCAAGTTACCAGACTACTACCTTAATTTTGTAACATATTCGTATTTTCAGAACATTCCTGAACTGCTTATTCTCTAAAAAATACAATATTATTGGTTTTTAGATTTGCTTTAACTAAACTATTTTCTAAAACAATTATAAACGTCTTAAAACAGACAAATTAGTCTCTTAAAATAAGTTTTTCTAAGAATTATAATTTCCTCCCTAGTTTTAGCCTTAAAGTTTTAAATTTTTAAAACATAGATGACTTAAAAAGAAAAATCGTGCTTCATACTTAATCTCTTTTTCTCTCTCTCTCCTAAAACTTTTAATCATAAATTAAGAATTTGCGTTTAAATATGTATATGAATGAGCAGGTTGTCAATTTTAATTAAGTTGCATTTGTAGTTTCTGTTTTAAATTTAATCTTCAACCCCGCAATCTGAAGTATTCAGATAGGATGACAATTATTTCTATGACGGCGACACAAAATCTCGTAATTCAACATATTCCGATGTATTAATATCCAGATTAATATTACGATCCCGAATACAAAATCATTGCCTTTTAAGTTCAATTATCCTACTTTATTTTTTAAATTGTCTCAAATAACAAAAAAAAAAAAAAAAGATTGATAATAAACGAATTTTAAAAATGAGTAAATTAGGAGAGGGTTTCGATAAAAATATTATTTTTTAAAAATATGCTGAATATTCTGTTGAATATTGTTTCTGCTTTGCAGTCCCGTTCCTACACAACGCGAATTTCCGACTATTGAAAAGCACAACTGCAATAGTTTTCTTCACTTTTCCCTGAATTCGATTTCAGCCTTTGTTTGCCAGCGAAATATTTTCCTCTTTCTCTCTTTCATGCTATCTCTCCCTTGCCGTTTTTACTGTGCCTTCCTTTTCTGTTTTTGTTTTTTCCTCTTATTCCATCTCTCTATTCCACTTCAGCAGCTTCTTTTTAGACGTGCCCAGATATAACACAATTTCCATCCTAGGAGCTTTGTGTTTGCTTCAATGGTCCTACAAACGACGATTATGCTGATGCCTCTGTTACTTTGCATACATTTCGGTGGAAGCGGTAACAGAGACTATTGATTAAAATATACATTCAGGTTGTTACTATTGATAAGGACGGAACTCAAGCTTACCTAAACTCTTCCGAGGGGCTGGGTGGCCGCTCCTAGGGGGAATTTTAAAATTGGGTCTATGGGGCGAAAATCAGTGCCACGAAAAATTGGTCATTAAGAGGAGTGGCACTTAGTAGGGGGGCCGCTCAAAGAGATTTTACTGTACTGCCATCTGCCGTGGTAGAAAACACCAGAAATCTAATCTAAGGTTAGAGTGATGATTGATGTTTCAATGGTAAATAGGAAAAATGGTGTAAAAAGGAAAACCAACTGTAAAGTGTCGAGTATCGGAACAATTTTTGAACATTAATTTCTGCCGCTTTTGTTTTTGCTTTAAAAAAGAATCAGGTTGCTTTCATCTGGTCCATTTAATCACTTGCAAGAGTTTATAGATATCTCCTTTAATTTAATATTTCTTTTCGTTGTTAAGATTGTGTTACATATACACTGAAGTGACAAAAGTCATGGGATACCTCTTAATATCGTGTCGGCCCTCCTTTTGCCCGGCGAAGTGCAACAACTCGACGTGGCATGGACTCAACAAGTCGTTGGAAGTCTTCTGCAGGAATATTGAGCCATGCTGTCTCGATAGACGTCCATAATTGTGAAAGCGTTGATGGGGCAGGATTTTGGGCACGAACAGACCTCTCGATGGTGTCCCATAAATGCTCAATGGGATTCATGTCGGGCGATCTAGGTGGCCAAATCATTCGTTGGAATTGTCCAGAATTTTCTTCAAACCAATTGCGAACAGTTGTGGCCCGGTGACATGGCGCATTGTCATCCATTTAAATCCCATCGTTGTTTGGGTACATGAAGTCCATGAATGGCTGCAAGTGATCTCCAAGTAGCTGCACATAAGCATTTCCAGTCAATGTTCGGTCCAGTCGCACTAGAGGACCAAGTCCATGCCATGAAAAAACAGCCCACACCATTACGGAGCCACCACCAGCTTGAACAGTGCCTTGCTGACAGTTTGGGTCCATGGCTTCGTGGGGTCTGCGCCACACTCGAACCCTACCATCGGCTCTTACCAGCTGAAATCGTGACTCATCGGACCAGGCCACGGTTTTCCATTCATCTAGGGACCAACCGATATGCTCACGTGCCCACGAGAGTCGCTGCAAGCGATGTCGTTCTGTCAGTAAAGGCACTCGAGTCGGTCTTCTGCTGGAATAGCCCAAGAAATCCAAATTTCTCCGCACAGTTCTAGCAGACACGTCCATTGTACGTCCCACATTGATTTCTACGGTGATTTGACGCAGTGTTGCTTGTCTGTTAGAATTTACGACTCTTTGCAGACGTCGCCGGTCTTGATCTTTAAGTGCAGGCGGTCGACCACTGCGCTGTCCATGGTGGGATGTTATGCCTGAAATTTCATACTCTCGGCACACTCTTGACACAGTGGATCTGGGAATGTTGAATTCTCTAACGATTTCCGAAATGGCATGACCCATGCGTCTAGCTCCAACTAACATTCCGCGTTCAAAGTCTGTTAATACACGTCGTGCGGTCATCATCACGTTAAAACCTCTTCACATGAATAACTTGAACAGAAATGAAAGCTCTGTAAAAGCACTGCGCATTTATACCTGTTCTATGCGATGCTACTGCCATCTGAAAATTTGCATATTGCTATCCCATGACTTTTGTCACTTCAGTGTATATCAGGTGTGTAAGTATGAAACCGGAATTTTTCTACAGGAAAAACACGTTTATTGTAATGATATGATACAAAGTAAATTATTCAAAGTATTGTCCGTCGCTATCTATACATTCTTGCCATCTTTCTGGCAATTTGTGGATTCCGCGCCAAAAGAACTGTTGAACTTTTGAGGCAAACCAGACATCGAGCCATTTTCGTACAGCTTCGTAAGAAGTCAAGCGCTGCTCAGCAAGTGCGTGTCCCAGCGATGCAAACAAGTAATAATCGGATAGGGCAAGGTCCGGTGAGTAAGCCGCATGCAAAAGAATCTCCCAACGGAACGACTCTATCGTTTCCTGGACCCGTTTTGCTTTGTGTGCTGGTGCGTCGTCATGCAGCAAAATCACCTTGTGTTGTCTTTGTTGGTATTTTGGTCGTTTTGCACTCAAAGCTCGATTCAAATTGGTCATTTGTTGTCGGTAGCGTTCAGTATTGACAGTTTCCCCAGGTCTTCGTCCAACAAGGCTTGCAGGTCAGCGTCTTCAAACTTTTTCGGTGGTCTTCCACGTTCTTCGTTCCTCACGTCAAAATCGCCACTTCTGAACCGTTTGAACCACTCGAAACACTGTGTTTTACCGAAAGCATGCTCACCATACGCCTCCACAAGCATTCGATGCGATTCGGCTGCGGTTTTCTTCAGATGAAAACAGAAAACTAGTGATGTCCGCAAATCGTAATTTGTTGGCACAAAACTCGACATGTTTATCTCTAATAAACTAATGCTACTGAATGAAACTCGTGTTATTGTGAGTGGGAAATCTTTGTCGGATATCAATACAATAACAAGACACCGCTGACGTGATGAGTCGGTAACTACATCGACATCTAGCGCCACTTAAGGGAAATTCCGGTTTCATACTTACACACCTGGTATATATATATTGAGAGAGAAGGACAGTTTGTTCTACTGGAACTGTTTTGGACTTAGTTTTTGCTACTTTTTTCATCAACCTTGTTTTAGTTGGATTATCATCTACGCGAAGAGCCCATAAAGTAAGAAAACGTTAAATCTTGTCCTAAGTCTAAGAAATAAAATAAAAAGGAAAAAAGCAAAACCCAAATGCCGGAATCCGGATTATAAAGAAACAAGGGATTTCTTAGAGTCTGATAAAAAATAATAAAGCTTTTCTCAAAGAAAAGGCGTAAGTAGATTTAAGCGGTAGCTGTCTTTACAGTTTTATCTTGGTCTTTTACGAGACTTATAAAGGTTTCTTTTAATAAAAACATTGTTGCTTTTTTTTCAATGAATCGCTTCCACTGTAGCCATAATCGACGGTCCTATGTGAATTTTTAGCTACACATACACAGCTTTGATAATCATCATTGGGCAAGAAAAAAAGCAAACACCAAAAGAAATAACACCAGAGAGTATGGAAAAGTAAAACAGTTATTAAAAAAATTACTTAAATTTGCACGGATTAATAATACAACAGTTTTTTTCTGAATGGAAATGACGTATGCATTAATTTCTTGATTATCTCCCATTCCTATGCAAATTATTAGTTGTTAGATAACGTTTCAACCAAGAATTTCTTTCTCCATTAAATTCGGTTTTTGCATTAAATTAAGATTCGTTATAAGTTATAACTAAGTTCAACTTTATACATTAAAAGAAATTATTTGCACATTTTCTCATTTAATATTTCACTAAAATATAATCATTATTTTTCTCTTTGCTAAGGCCTGATCATCCAATGGGATGATTTAACGTATCTCGTCTTCCTGTTATTATTGTTGCCTGACTAAAAAAATTGTGCAACCTTGATCCATAAATACGGTGGTAGCAGTGCTGCATAAACTGCTATAGAGTAAGGGCCCTGCTCCATATCAGCGTAAAACGCGACCGAAACCGAAAATCCGGGTACTGTTCATAGGAACAACTATATAATCCATTTTACGTTTCTGCTTTATTTTTCTGCTTTACGTCAATGTGGAGCAGGGCCCTAACTCAACCTATATATCTAGCGTAAAATATCACATCACTTGTGGAAGGTTACACCATGGAAATGTAACTATAGTGTAACATTTCAATAATTTCTGTGTAAGGTTACACTGAAATTCTCTGTCAAAAGAAAGAAGAAGAAGAAAGAACATTTTATCAGTCTGAAAGTTTACTTTTAATTACTTATTTATTCAACGTTTGTCAGGTTCGTGCTTTCCCACGAGAACCCCGAGAACTATGAACTAAAAGCGTACAAATAGCTCTCGACGCAAGCGCGTTTTACCACTCAAATTATTAAGGGACATCTTGGTTATTTTCATAAGACTTTTGGAGCTCTGCGCCGGTGTGTGTCTTCAGGCATGCGCTTTGAATAATACCCCCAGTAATTTTAACGCTTGCTGGAACTTGGCACAGGTTGTGTGAATCTTTCCTCCAACAATGAGAGTTTTCTTAAAATCGGAGAAGCTTACTCCATAAATTGTGTAACCTTACATCCGTAAACAATGGTAACGCAGGGGTAGATGCTGAGGGACACTTCTCCAACAGTTTTTCGATCTTGAAGTTCTAAAAAGGCAATTTTAGATGATCTTCGATGTTACTATGAGAAGTGGTTGGGATTCAGGACTCTGATCAGGATTTTTTTTCGAAACTGAAGACCGAAACGTTTGTAATAAACACGTTTTAACCAGTATATGTGATAAAAAGGGGGGGGGAGTAAGTAGAAAAAAAAATAATCGCCCCTCCCTTGGAACATTTCTGGATCCGCCCTTGTGGTAACCGAACACAATTTGCAGTACTTGTCCAAGTAGTGCAGAGGAGTCAAATAGCGCCGAAGGGGGTACAAAACAGCATCTCGGCAATGTCAATGACCCTAGGCGAATATAGGAGTTGATAGTCTGTGTTTAGGTCTGCGTTTCAGAGTTTGGCTAATATAGATGGACAATGAAATCATTACTTGGAGAAAGATGAGTATCAGGGACAATGAGGACAAGTATGGCAGTTTCTTCTGCCATCATAGGAGATTTTCAATCCCTTAAAGTGCTATGAGCGTAATCAGGATATAATTCGTTGAATTTGTAGTGGAAATAAGGCGAAATTAGTTGGAAATCAAGTTAAAGATTAGGTTAGGAGGCGGAATTAGGTAAGGAAGAACTATTAGTTTAAATTAAGTGGTTGAAATTAAATTTTGGGATACAAAACTTCTTAACTAGTTGAGAGGAGAGTTTTCCTCTGGCTCAGCATCAGAAAAAGACTATTGGAAAGTTAAGATGAATTTTGGGCTTCTTGAGCTCTTTCTGACTAAGCATTGAGATTATTCTTTGAACAGTATCAATTGCAAAGTGCACCAACGTCTTTGGGCTGCAACTATTCTGTTGTTGCTGTTGTCTTGCGACAGCTAAGCTGGCAATTTGTGGTGCGCTGCTCCACTTTTCCAACTGTACTATAATTTGGTGTGAAGTCCGACTTCCACAGTACACACATGCCACAGGGACCCGTTTATAGGGTAGCATCCATTCACAGCACAACAACGCATTCACACAAAGAAAAGACAAGGATATTAGAGAGAATGTCTATCTATAGCCGAGTCGAGACTCGAACCCGGGACCATACCATCCGGGTCAGACATTTTTGATCACTAGACAAGGTGGCCCGCAACTCTTCTGTTTACGAGGGCAAATATGTCTTGGGTCAAGGGGTCACCTGGAGCGCTGATCTCAAGTCTGTGAATATTAGTAAACCATAGGAACCCTCAGATGTCCTGCTGTGGTAGATATCCAAAAGTTTGTAGATTATATCCATGGTTTATACAATATTCTCTGCTAATAACAAATAAAGTTTAAAATGCCGTGAGTTGTTGCTATGTGTTACAAGTCCACTGCGCATTGCTATGTTAATTTTCAATTAGATAAATGGCAAGGGTCAATCTGGGAGTTACCTTAAGAAATGAAAATCGAAATTTTAAATGCAAACTCAATTGATATTTTGCGTAATCATTTCATAACCGCCATTAATAAATGTCCGCATTATCAATGCACAGGAAAAGAAACAAAATTATTCTAATGAGAAAACTTTCTAAGCAGATTTCAACAAAACAAACTTTTTAGTTCACTTTTTACAATAAAAGTTCATGCATGAACCAATGTAATTGGAATGAAAATTCCGGGTTTGATCTCCTTATTGCCTTCCGAACAGAATATAGCTATTTGAATCCTTTCGCAAAAGAGAGAAATACTGTAATCGTACTGATAAATGTTCCAAAAAAACATACAAAGTAGAGTAAACAAATAAAGGAATTTCCGGTCGTAACTGTCTGGACAAAGTTGGTGTTATTTCTACGTTTCCAGACACGATTTTTCTCATCTTATATATTCTAGTGACTTAAATGTAGTTGTATTGGTTGGCGCCAAAACTCCTAGCTCGATGACTGGATGAAAATTTCTGGATCTTCTGCTCGTCGTTACTATGGTAACCACGAACTAGCGTTCACGTGATCGATGGTTAAGTGACGTCATTCCGACTGAGAATGTCTGAAAGAATGGGCCTGATTTCCGATCATTACGGCTGGAGTAAGAAAAGAGGGAAAACGGGAATATTCGTACGTCACATTCTGGGAATTCTTATTTCGACTTTTTGGTTGAATTTACATTGGCGTAGGCGTCATTATCTGTCTTTCCATTCACTTCCTGCAATGGAGTAGCGTTCTAAAGCAGGTTGCTTCCAAACACACTTAGCGTGAATAGGAAAAAATGAAATTTTTTGTGTTGAAATTCAAGAGAAAGGAAAAAGCAATGCAATAGAAATTATGGAATGAGTAAAGTTTTGAATATTTTATAGGTTCATTGAAAAAGTACTTAATCTTCGCTCTAATTTTCATGTTGAAGGAAAATATCGTAAGAAAACTGAAATAGTGCGTCTCTTGGTTACCGGTTAACCGTGCAGTTTACCACATAACAGTTGATGATTGATGAAGTCAGTGTCCATGGAATATTTACATTTACTATCGTTGAAGTGGTGACTCTATTATAATTGCTTTTAGTTCATTCCTGGTGCGTCCAAATTAACCAGTTGGCTTGTTCCAATACAATCTTTTTTGAAAGAGAGATCTTATAACTGTATAATATATCCAGGTTTTTATATAAAATCTTTTATTTACTGATCTTAGATTTCCGATCTTTTGGCAACATTTAAAAGTGACATTTTATTGGGAATTATCTTTAACGTTGTTAGTTCAATTGAGCGTAAAAAAGCAATTGGACCTTATTCCAAATTTCATCTTAATCACAGCAATATTTCTTGAGATACAGCAGTTGCAAAGAAAAGAAAAGAACGTTTGATTGCAACAGCCCCCCCCCCTTCTCCTGGAGCTACTTCTGCCAAAATTGAATCAGTTCTTATTGCATCAAAGATCTACCTATCGTTAATTTTTGTTTGATTCTGGTCATTACTTGTCGAAAGATAGCAATCATAAGTAATGGCAAAAAAACGTTCAATTTGCTTAACTTTTCTAGCTACCTCGAACCGGTTCCATTTCTCTTCATCCAGTTACATTCGGCGATGACACCAAATAGCTTTTCTGCTACTACGGTATCCATGTAAGAAAGCCAGTTTTACAGAGACCGCGAAAGATCTAACGTAAGGCTGCCCAAAACTTGGGTATCCTCGCCAAGATCTGGGGTTTTCAAAAGGAACCTTTTTTCTTGGGATTTTCTTTGAACATTTTGAGCTTTAAGATTTACTGAGAAAAGGTTACATTTATTAAATATTCTAATCACAAAACATAAAATTGTCAACATAATTTTTTTTTACCTAGTAACCTCGAGGGGTGGTTTTTGTGTACACTCTGTACTGTAAATATATGAAAAAAAAATCTGAGGAGGAGACGTTTCCCATTCTATGCAGTTTCTCGTTTTTGTGACGGGAATCTTTAATGCTCATGTGATGTGTTCTGTATAAGAAATGAATAATACAATTAATACTCACCTAATACGCACTCGCCGGTACCATCCAATTAGTAAAAGCAATTGTTTATAGAAATTGTAACAAAGGATTGATTATTGAAAGAACAATGTTAGCATTTATTCTCATACTTCTTTAGCTTACCATTTTAAGGTTAATAATCTATCTACTGTAATAGAAGCAATTACAAATAGTGGAAGAACTCTTGTCTGTTTGGGGGCAAGAGATGGTAATAGTAGCCATGATAGCTGCTGCTATACAGCATAATTTAGAAAATCTTTAATGACAACCTAGTATGCGTTTGAACTTCACTAGAGCTTAACTCAAAACGTAAAAAGGTCCACTACATCCCTTTGCGTTACGCTACCTTATGTGTCCCATCCATTTACATAAAATCTACTGAACTAATTTCTTTAAGAAATACCTATTATTTTATTATTATTATTAAAACTTGAATATTTTTTTTAGTCTTATGACACACACAATACTGCCGTCACAATACTGCCATGCTAAGCGCAAAAGTGGTACCTGCAGTCGAGCTCAAACTGAGATATCACTCTTTAAAGTTTTTTGCCACCATGTATTTGATTCAGATAATACGTTTTCGGAATGTTTTAAAAAATATTTTCTGTCCTCAAATAACTATAAAATTTTACTTTTAGGTAAAATACATCACAAAGAGCCACCTGGTGGCGATAACTCAATTTTGTGTCAAAAGTGCAGATACGACTTTTGTGCTTAGCACGGCAGAATACTGCCGTGCTAAGCGTAAAAGTCGTATCTGCAGACGACTTCAAAATGAGAAATGGCCGTTTAAAGTTTTGCGCCTCCATGTATTTGATTCAGATTAAACTTTTTCAAAAAATTTTAAAAAATATTTCCTATGTACAAATGACCATAAAACATTGCATTTAGGTGAAATATGTGACTAGAAACCACCTAGTGACCGTAACTCAATTTCGACAAAAAGTGCAGTTACGACTTTTGCGCTTAGCACGGCAGAATAGCTCTTTCTCTCTGCGTCACTCTCAAATTATGTAGTGGATGAAAAGCAAAATGCATAATCGAAACAATGTTTTAAAAAGAAAAAAAAATACAAGTTTATACGTATTTCTTACAGCTTATCTTTCTAAAGTTCTGCCATTTTACATGTAGAAAGTAATGTTCATCATAGTTTTTGAAAGTCAAAGTTATTATGTTGGCATCAGAACTGATAAAGTATAAGGTTACCGTTAGGAATTTCAAGAACAGGAAACAATCAACGCGAGAAAGAAAGGACTTCAGAATGAAATTCTTGCCATCAAAACGCTCTTTCTGCATATCACGTCTTTCGAATTTAGACTTTGGCAAAAGTAATTTGTTTATTTTGCCTGAATTTTTTGCTTTTCTCATGAGTTACGTCTTGGCTGCGTTTCTTACATAATTGGTATTAAATTAATTCAATGCTTCGTTTGTTATTATGCCAACATTTCCGTGGGTGCACTTCATCAAAATAGCTCTGTTGTTGTTAAGTCATTGAAATGCAATTTTTATTTTATTTAAAAACTGCTCCTATAAAAAGAAATAGCAATTTAGCCCTCTAAAATGCATGTAAAGAATCAACAAAAATGAAGAATAGATTCAAATTGAGAGTTTATACCAAAAGCTTGTCTTTCGATACTTATCGGAACCACAATAATAATTAATTAAAACGCATTAAGTAATAGTTTTATTCGTTGTGCTTTGTTGTCGAACTCCAAATGCTCTCTTGATCCACGAAAACGCCGCCCTTTTTTTCTGCACATGACACTTATACATTTCATCAAAAATTTGTAATTTTAAAAGTTAATGAACAAAGTTTTTGCCTAAGAAATCACACACAGGTTTGTTATTTCTTAGCCAACCAAACTTCGTTGATTACCCTTTAAAACTAAATACTTTTTTTTTGTGAAATACATGAACGCCACGTACGGGACAAGAATACGTTTTCGTGGAATGAAATTGTAAAAAAAATGAAAATTCATTTGAAATTAAAGTGGTAGTATTTTATTTCAAGACGGTATTTAGTTTATTTGTCCCTTATGAAATTGATAACGATAGTATCACGCAAAGGTACTCAAGTTGAGCTTGTACTCCGACGGTTGATTCAGCACTAGTTATCACTATTTAATTGCAAGAGACAAACATAGTAAGCAACATTTTGATAATTAAAGAAATCACTGTAGTAAAATAAGTTGATGATAAACATTTGGCTACCAAAAGCTTGGCGATACATCGCCAAGTGGTAGCCAAATCTAAATATCGCTTCATAGCCTGCATTGAAATTAACAGATTTACCCCAAAAAGGGGTAAAAGACTCCCTTGGGATTATTCGAATGAAACCAAAAGGGGAGATGCACAACTAGACCCCCTTAGAGCCTACACGCCAAACAAGAATGTTCTACGGCATACCGTTTTTGAGTTATGCGAGATACATACATACACAGTACACACATACATACGTACATATATACATACATACATACATACATACATACATACATACATACATACATACATACATACATACATACATACATACATACATACATACATACACGAGAAAACTCGGCGTAATTAACTCGGGGGTGGTCGGAAAGGATGTTTCGGTTGTTTATATGTTCAGGTACATATGCATGTGTTGCGTGGTCGAAAAAACGACTCAACGTTCATTTAAGGGTGAGTAAAATAGAAATTTAGGCCGAAATTTGAGTGAATTTTTTTTCGTGATCACAATACTTCCTTTACTACGTAAAAGGAAGTAAAAATTAAAAGCACTCAGTACGTGCTCGAATTCCAAATGCTCTATTTAAGAAATCAAAGCCCATTAAAAATAAAACACTTAACATCTTATTTCAAGAATGTACCCAGTTGATTTGTCACTTATTAAATTGATACCTATGGTATCACTTGTTATGAGGACCATAAAAGACAAGCAAATCGAGCATAGCTTGTACTTCGAGGGTTGATTGAGCAAAACACCTCCTCCTTGATTGGTTCGGAACGAGATGGTTAAATGATCTTGGCCCAAAGTCCGGGAATGAAGTGAAGATTAATCTAATCCGACCACGCAATCGATGTTCCGGCTTCGTGTTTATGTGAGCAGGAGTACATCAGATGGTGCGATCGTGGACGGAAAGCCAAGCCTGTACTAATGCGGCGTTGCAAATGGCGCTTCCTCTAAGCACTTGGATGTGGAAGTGAGAAAATGGGGGGAACTAACGTCCTTCAAATAGAAAATTGATTTCAAATTTCATCGTGCTGTTCAGGGCCTGATTATGACACAGGCCAACTACACTGCGAAAAATGAACTGTTGTTTCTACAGTATCATACTGGCAGCCGAGGTTCCAGTTTAAAACTGTAAAATGCACTGTAATAAACTGTAAAACTAGTAATTTTACAGTTTCTTACTGTAAAGTTAGCAATTTTACAGTTTATTGTCGTAAAATTTAGATGTGTTATAATGTAAAAACAACAGTATAATGCTGGCAGCATAGGTTCCAGCTTGAAACTGTAAAATGTACGGTAATAAACTGTAAAATTAGCTGTTTCGCAGCTTATTACTGTAAAATTAGCAATTTTAGTTTAGTACTGTAAAAGTAGAAATTTAACAGTCTATTACTATAAAACCGACAATTTTTGCAGTTTATTACTATAAAATTAGCTGTATTATATTGTAAAAACAACATTAATTTTTTAGTGTAGGGCTGGGGCCCCTGGTTATCTAAAAACTGATGATCAGCATTAAAGAATTATGTATTTTTGAGAGAAAAATATAATTTGTTTGAGAAAAAAAAATTTTTAATACTTAATTAGTATTTCTATTCAGTTCATTTTATGCATGTAAAAAAGGATTATTTCTTGAGAATTTGCTGTAAAACTTTTATGCTAAAATTCATATAAAAAACAGTATCAGTGCTAGACATGATGCATACAGTGCGATTGCGTAGTAGGGTGTATCGAAAAAAACTTTTTTTCGAAATTCAATTTACTAAGTTGATAAAAAGTTGCCCCTACCTACCCACATATTCCTCAAAAAATTTCAGTCTAATCAGAAATTGTTTAGGTGTTCCGCACGAGGCCTGAAGTTTATGAATTTCTTCAAAAATTTGATTTTTTTCTATTTTTTTTTTTTTAATATTAAGAATAAATGTTAAAAATAATTCAAGTTGAAAAATGTACACCGCAAAGTCGGAGGACAAAATTGGGTTTAAAAAAAAGTATATTAAATAACATTTAAATCTCCCACATTTATTCTGAACTTACGTAATTTTCGCCAAAACTAGCATTTTACAAGGCCATGCGGCTTGGTTAAAAACTTGTTTATGAATGTGGAATCTAACTGAATTAACACTTGAAACTGGGATTCATTTGTGATTTATGTGAAGTAAAAAGTAAAATAATATAAACAGAATCTAAGCCCCTCGCCACACAGTGCCCGCGTTCTATCGGGGCCCCCGTGATGGTAAACGAAATACAGCTCCCCTAGCGTAGCTGCTTTAGGATGGCAGAATAACATATCTTTGGTTAAGGAAACAGACTCTAAATTTTTCGGACATGGTGCTCCAGTAAATGGCTCAGGAAAAGAAATTGTAGCTTCAGTTTCACGATTTATGAAAAAAAAAAAGTTTTA
This sequence comes from Uloborus plumipes, assembly GCA_038373865.1. Taxonomy (NCBI): domain Eukaryota; kingdom Metazoa; phylum Arthropoda; class Arachnida; order Araneae; family Uloboridae; genus Uloborus; species Uloborus plumipes. The sequence goes on from JAXGGA010001296.1 coordinate 33,209, forward strand.
TTGATAAAGAACATAAAAGCTATCGGTTGTGATGGCACATCAGTTAACACGGGAAAATCAAATGATGCTATTAGACTTCCAGAAAAGTCTTTAGAACCCTCACTACAAGCCGTGGTATGTTTTCTTCATTTAATGAATTAACACTTAGCGGTTAGAGAGTTAGCGGTGGCTCTTGATAGGCCGACTACTGGACAAAATTCTTTTAGTTGACCTATTGGAGAATTCTAACAATATTGCTAAGATCTACCAGTCATGAACTTTAAGAAAATAGAACGCATTTTACCAGAAGTTGATGTCAACCCAGGTAGCACAAATAACTTTTAAACGTTTTATAAACGTTTTTAAGCGGTTGTTACAACGTTAATAACTATTTTACAACCTTTAAAAAACGAAGTGTGCTACTTGGGAAAGAATTGATTCAAAAATACTTATGGGATGTGTCAAAAGCTGTAATGTCTGGCAAATGTTCTCAAAATGTAGCAGAAAGGAACCCTGCAAGCTTTTTTCCCAGGCAAGATGAGTTCTTTACAATGTGGAATGGATAACATTTTGGAGATTTGAATCCAAATTCTTGTTGCAATCTATGGTCTTAAAAAATGCTTAAATGCATGAATAATGTTATGCTGAGATTCGATTGTGAAAAAGCAGAGAGCATAAACCTTTATTATAAATTATGCTAGTTTATTTAACTCTGAACTTGGATCACTACCTGCGATGTATAGCCTCAAAACTTTGCCATCGTGAGCCATCTTACATGGGAAAAGTTTGCAGGGTTCCTTTCTGCTAAATTTTAAGAACATTTGCCAGACATTACAGCTTTTGACACATCCCATAAGTATTTTTGACTCAATTCTTTGACGTCAACTTCTGGTAAAACGCGTTTTATTTTCTTAAAGTTCATGACTGGTAGATCTTACCAATATTGTTAGAATTCTCCAATAGTTCAACTAAAAGAATTTTGTCCAGTAGTCGGTTTATCAAGAGCCCCCGTTAACTTTCTAAGTGGTAATTCATTAAATGAAGAAAACATACCATAGCTTGTAGTGAGGGTTCTAAAGACTTTTCTGGAAGTCTAATAGCATCATTTGATTTTCCAGTGTTAACTGATGTGCCATCACAACCGATAGTTTTTATGTTCTTTATCAATAAAACTTTTTTTTTCTATAAATCGTGAAACTAAAGCTACAATTTCTTTTCTTGGGCCATTTACTGGAGAACCATGTCCGAAATATTTAGAGTCTGTTTCCTCAACCAAAGATAGATGTTCTTCTGCCATCCTAAAGCAGCTACGCTAGCGGAGTTGTACTTCGTTTACCATCACGGGGCTCCGATAGAAACGCGGGCACTGTGTGACGAGGGGCTTAGATTCCGTTTATCTACTTATATTAAAAACTGAGTATCTTTCTAACTATCTTTCTTTCTAACTATCTTTCTTTCTAACTATCTTTCTTTCTATGTCACGCTTCTTTCTCCTGAACGCCAATGACCTGAAAGTCGAACCAGGTACCGATAGATAGGTAATTTTTCAGGCTTCATTAGTTTCAATTGATATAATTATACGATTTTAATTAGCGAAGATATCAATTAATAAGTAGTCAAGTTTAAAGCGATTAAGCCTAATAAATGATTAAATATGAAATCCATTCTTGCAAACCGTCGTTGCTATGAAACGGTAATAACAATGATAATGAGAATTTTGAATGAAGGCTTAACTAAATCAAACACGAAACTCATAAGCGGGCCACTTACGTAGAATTTTTATCGCTAGCTACTGGTAATATTTTGAAACATTTATTTGTTGAAGAGCCATCTACTTATATTAAAAACTGAATATCTATGTCTGCTTTTTTCCTTTGAGCGAGCTGAATTTACTGAAACTTTCCTCACCATCTTGAAGGCGTGAAGCATCTCAATAATTCGAATGATTTTTTTTATATAGGAAAAAAGTAAAGGCGTGAAGCGTCTGTAAGTGAGCCGCCTTGGCGGGGAGTAGTTTCTTGAAAATTTCCTCACTACTTTAAAGGCATGAAGTGCCCGTGCAACGTTGTGGCCACGTGCGTGGTATGTCTTGAAATCGAATGAACATTAAATTCTATTAAATAATATAACTTCAGAATGAGGTAAAAGTTAGAGAGGGAGGATGTTATGCATCAACATGCCACAGGAAGCTAATCTAGCTGCCCTGGCAGCTAGTAGTTTATATTATTTTACTTTTTACTCCACATTAATCACAGATGAGTCCCAGTTTCAAGTGTTATTTCAGTTAGATTCCACATTCATAAACAAGTTTCTAACCAAGCCGCATAGACTTGTAAAATGCAAGTTTTGGTGAAAATTACGTAAGTTCAGAATAAACGTGGGAGATTTAAATGTTGTTTAATATACTCTTTTTCAAACCCAATTTTGTCCTCCGACTTTGCGGTACACATTTTTCAACTTGAATTATTTTTAACATTTATTCTTAATATTTAAAAAAAAAATTTTAAAAATCATATTTTTGAAGAAATTCACAAACTTTAGGCCTTGTGCGGAACACCTAAACAATTTCTGATTAGACTGAAAATTTTTGTGGAATATGTGGGTAGGTAGGGGCAACTTTTTATCAACTTAGTAAATTGAATTTCGAAAAAAAGTTTTTTTCGATACACCCTATTGCGTAGTGCCCTGCAGAGATATCTGCAATGATCCCCAAAAAGTGCTAGCATTGACACTGCGACAATGTTAAAGATTGTTTTTGGTTGATTTAGAAAGTTAGAACGTAGGGGGGGCGGGGCAAAATATTGTCGGCCCTGGGCCTCACGTTTAGTTATTCGGGCCCTAATGCTGTACTAGTTAAATCCAACTAGAGTCCATGCTTTTTTTTTTTTGGCTACTTCGTAAAAGAACAGTTTCGTTTAGAACGGTAGCACTTAATGTTGAAAGAATAAAGATGTTGAAGGTACTTTTATAACAGAACTAATTCTAATTAGTTTTAAGTAACTGTCATGTAATTTCAAGGACAAATTTCCGATATTTACTGCTTTTTCTTAAAGACAATTTAGATTTAACATATGTTACGGTATTTCTACTTTAAAACTCTTTTTTTGTTTGAAAGACCTGAGAGTCAGAACACTTTATTTCCGCATTTAATTTTTGACTTGAAAAATCTTTCATTCAATTTAGAACATTTTAAAAATATTGAACATATTTGCTATTATAGTGTGATTTTTGCGAGCAAATCCTATTTGAAATAACTCTTGTCGAAGAATATTTTTGTTAATAAACATTATTTTATATTTTAAAGACTTCGTCGGAACCAACTAATGTTTAATTCTCGGTACTATTGATTGTTTAAAATTAATTCATATTTGATTGCAGTTCTAATTTCTTTTGTGGCAAACTCTTGATTTTATTTGTTGTCATTTGTTGTTAAAATTTATTAGATTATTTGCAACTCCAGAGCTCAAGTACGGAACCTTGTGGTGATTTACAAAATTCCCGATTATGGTAAAGTATTGCGTTCCATGTGAGTAGCAGCGGTGAAATATTTTCTTTTTTTTCTATTTAGTTCACTGAGTTTAAGATTCTGGATCGATTCCGAGCCAATTTAATGGTGGACTACCATATAACAAATGAGTTTCCTAACTTTAAAAAAATCATTGTTTACTATACGTTTTTTGTATCAGCGACAGACTTATTAACGATCAAAGTTCTCTTATAACTTCTAGCTGAAATTTTACATTTAAAAATGTAATGCAGTGAAAACAATTCTAGTTGTCGATAAATAGAACTAGATGTACAATGTTTTTCGATTTTTGCTTAAAAATTATTTCATCGGCAAAAATAACGGCGAATTTCAAATGGAATTCTAAATTATTATTAAGCCTTTTCACTAACAGATTTCTTGCAAAACAGTTTACTTTTAGCATTTCGAGAGTATCGATAGAATGCATTGTTGAAAGAGAATTTTTACAATAGTGTTCCAAGCAGTTACTTTTTAAAACTGAATCTGCAGAAATTATGAAATTATCGTTCGTTGCATATTTTGATTGAATGAAGTCTCCAAAAAAGAATGATATTTGTAATGTTTAGTATTTTTGTTGATTTCTCACCGTTTTTAATATGACCTAGAATATCCACAAGACTTATAAAATTCATTTCAAAATAATAAGGAACAAAATAAATTATACATGCCAACAAAGATTATTTTAATTCATTAAGCTTAGAAGCAATATTACTGCATGCGTTTTGTTTCAGAACAGGACATATCCGCCGCAAATTTTATCTCTCACTTCCCCGCATAGGACATTTCCGCCGCGACTCCTATTCCGCACATGCCTTGCACAGGACAAATCCGCCGTGCCATTTTCAGAGACTGGTTTAAAATTTTCTTTCTTGGCGACAAGCAGCAAATCTAAAAAAACGCAGTGTAATCAATTTAAACTTTCGGGATTGATAACACGTGATCACTAAATTTCCAATCAACTTTTGAGTATTGTATAAAGTTGTTTTCTCTGAAAAGTATTTAGGTGTCCAGTTTAATTCGGTTACTTTTTACTGGGTTATCACAGAGTGAAGTTGCTAGAGTGAAACACTACGATCGAAATTTCCCAGTCTGGAAAAAGTGGGAAGGAGATTGTTCACCTTGCATTAAAAAAGGAAGAAGAAACTAATAAAAGAAGTTGAACATTATTTGCAGGATTTCAGGATAATAGGAAAATTAAAAGGGTCACCTAAAAAAGAATTGTACGTTCCATGCTGCAAAAATAAATAAATAAATTTAAACTTCGCCAATTTTACTTCGCCAAATATTGCACTTTACCAGCTCAATCGGCGGATTTGTCCTGTCGCAGGGAAAAGGTGGGGAGAGACGCGGCGGATATGTCTCATGGGGAGGGGGGGAGGTAGAGATAAACTTTGCGTTGAAAATGTCCTACACTGTGGCGGGAATGTCCCGTGCCCAAATCCACTTTATTCAACTCGTACTGAAGATATCTTTTTTCAATCTTTCTTAAAATAAAATTTGCAACTACAACAAACTATAAGAAGCGCTGTGGCCACTGTCTAATGGCGGTGATAAAAGGTAAAACAAACGGGCACGGGACATTTCCGCCGCAGCGCTCCTTATAGTTTGTTGTAGTTGCAAATTTTATTTTAAGAAAGATTGAAAAAAGATATCTTCAGTACGAGTTAAATAAAATGGATTTCGTCGCAACAACTTAATTTATTTTTTGATGGATGTTTTAAATTTTGAGGCAACTTTTGGGATAATTATCATAACTTGGAATAGACTAAAGGGTCGATAAATTTCCCACCCAATCTTCTCAAAAACATTTTACAGTGTGATTGAACTTTTGAGTTTCGATTGTCGCAAACTTCTTTCTATCAAAAAATGTGCGCAGAAATGTATAATCAACTGAAAAGAATTAAAAGGATAGATATCAAGTACTGTCAAGTGAGAACAGTAAGCAATTCGTAATTGCTGAAAAAAAAATCATTTTTACTGAGAACATCATGTGTAAGTTCGAATATGCATCAATTTTCATGAAAAAATGTTGATTAACAAAAGAATACTTTTAAGCTTTAAATCGCGACAGCAATTCACACTATTTTATTCGCAACTCCAACGAACTATAGGGGGCGCTGCTGCCACTGTCCATGATAGGTAAAACAAACGCATGCCGTTTTGTTTTCACTGCTTCTAAGCACTGATTCAGTGCTTCTAAGCCAAATGAATAAGTGATATTTGATCGTATATATGTTTTTTTTTTCTTTATTCTTTTGAAATGAGCAAGATTTACAAACTACCTATGTTTTGACCAACATGTTTCGACACCCAAAACATCTCGTGAAATGCACTGTTTTACCACTGGAAAGAATTTGTAAATCCCTCCAGAGGGAGTATTCGAACTCTGGAGCTACGAATAGTTACTTATTTTTCGAGAAGCTTTATTATTATTGGAAGCAAAAAATAAAAAAAAAACTACCTCGCTTCCCGGATATACCACTCCTGTAAAGTGTCATTTTTCATTATAAACTTCACATGCATATATAACATTCACATAAACATAGAGGAATATTATGAATGCATAAATCTCAAAGTAGTTTAAATCTTATTATGTAAAAAAGTCATTTTCATTACCGAGTTGCAAAATTTACTTTTGCTTATGCGTAATATCCTTTAAGTTCCAGGAAAAATTTGAAACATAGCTTTTTTAATCGAATTTATTGACATGATTTAAAACTTTTAGTTAAGCATTTTTCGATTTCCAAAATGTGTTTTTAACTTTTATCGTAACTCATTTTTAATGGTTCTAATTTCTTTTAAAAAGTAACGTTTTGTTTTCCGAAACATGCCATGCGCAAAAATAAATTCAAGAGATAACTCAGTTTAATCTGAAATCTTTTTTATCTGATATCTCCTTAGTTAATTGGTTAAAACCCAGTTTTGAGAAGCTGTTTTCACATAATTATGAATTTTTAATGCTTTGAAGTTGCATAATTACGTTCTCTAGCGTCTCACTGATGGGCTAAAACGTTTCCCAGTCCCCTCATTAAAAATGAACATCTGCTACGCCATCTGGTGAACAAGAAAAGAGTAGTAATAAATGTAGTGGCGCTTTTTATTGATTCTCATTTTTACATCGAAAGGAGATTCGATGATGTCAGAATATTAAGACGATGACAAGAACTTTCACTCTATATTTGCATTTGACCGTGTAATATTAAGGAGATTAGAAAATTACGATGTGGCCTTTATGGCAATTTAAAAATTTCCGAAAGTTTTTAAAAATATTAGCAGCATAGCATTTTTATTTTTGAAATAAGATAAACCTATTTTGTGTGTTAGACGACATTAAAGCCACCAATAAGTCTTAACAGGGCCTGCGAGAGACTATGTCAGTCTAGTCGGAAATTACGGGGGCGGCTTTGCAGTGACCCGGTTCAAAATGAGAGGAGTTTAAATTTGATAGTTTTTATGCTGGGGGAAGGGGGGACCGGCGGCCAAACTGAAAAGGGACCCGCCTTGATACCCTGACTTTTATCAAAAAGCAGCCTTCGAGGGAAGGACTAAAAAAAGAAGAAGCTATTTACAAAATACTTTTAAAATTCTAATTCTCAATGTATATCACATAATCTTCAATAATAATCTACCATTCATAATAATATATCACATATTCTTTTCGATTTTGTAATTTTGAACATATTATAATGTTAAATTTAAAGGATACATTTCAGGGAAAGATTGTATTATTTTACAAATCCCAAAATTCTTACAAAAGCCTGGTTAAATTTGATACTTTTTCGTTATAAGAATGTTACAGCTCATTTTCAACATTTTTCGCATACTAGTCAATTACTCTGTGGGTCAAAACAAAGCGCCTATTTACTAGCCAAACAATTCTAAAATCAATGTTACTGAAATTCAAAATTTAATGTTTAATTTTCAAATAAAACTGTCCATTTAATAAGAGTAGTACTTGCCATTAAAATAAAAATATCTACCTAACAAGTGAGTTAAGGCATTAAATACATGAAATTTGGATATCTCAGAAGGCCTATGCAACTGCTGGATCTGTTTTAGACGACGTTTTAAGGGGGAGAATAATACACGATTTGTGGATAAGATGTATTATCGGCATTATATATATTTCAGAAAACTAGAGGGCTGCTTATAAAGAATATCCCTTTTTTCCTTCATATTTGAACCCCCTCTTGTTATCACAAAGTATAACACTCAACATTACACCCTCCTGCTTGTCACATATCACCCTATATTATACAGCATATTGTTATAAAAATTGCGTCATGTCACACTATTTATCACCCCGCCCTCCTTTTCACAAACTGACAGTGGGCAGAGGGGGCCCGATCAGTAAGGCGTTGGACTCGTAACCATAGGGTCCCGAGCTCAATCCCAACCGGGCGCGGATCCGCTGTATTCACTAATTGCAGCAGCGACACGCTCACACATTTCAGAATCTCCCTCAGCTACCACCATATGTTCACGTAAATATGTTCGTGGTCCCGAAGTCCTCTAACTTCTCCTTCCAAATCAGTAAATCTGAAAGTGCTGGGCGAGGGGTTTCTCGGCTCCTAGTCCAGATCAAAAAACAAGATGGAACCCTGGAAATTTCAGGTCCCCATCCAATCTGTTAAAGTGTGGTGGTAGGTACGGAGAAACCTTGAGTGTGTTTGTGTGTGTCACAAGTTGACACAGTTTCATGAGTCCCCTTCCCCTACCAATGCGTACCTCAAACCCACACCGTTTGTGGACACCCCTATTGATTTTACTTGAATTGAAATGAAATTGTAGTGCATTTTCATGCAATTTATAACCCTAATTATTTTAGTTACGAAACATTAAAATAATATTTGTACAATTTTAAAATAAAAATATAAGGTAGGTATACGCTAATTAAACAGAAGCACAAATCAGCAGTGAAAGTTGTTTTGTCACCAACATGTTTTAAAACCAAATGGTCAAAAATATAATTTAAACAGAGAAATATTTATTTACATCAGGACTGTGTAACTTATGCACTCCACTTGCTACAGATACATCCTTTTATTCTTTGAGTCTTAACAATAATATTAGTATATAAAATAATATTTATTTCGGAGAAATACTCAAAATATTCTATATGAGACAATGATGCTTCAAAGAGTTTGGTGAAGCACATATTTTCTTTATCCTCTTCTCACAGATTATTTACTTTCGTATTTGGTAGGACATTGCTCATTGCAAGTTAAATTTTATTATATTTCAGTAAGAGTTAATTAAAACTAAATGGGATTACTTTCATGAACAACAACATTGATTCTCTCTCTCTTAAAATTTACCTGTGCTTAAAGTTTCTTAACCCATTTATGCCCAAGTTTTTTTAACAATTTTTTTCAATTTTTATCTGCTTAAACTCTTACCTATAATGGTTTATATACATTTTAGACTTAAAATATTTGTCGTTGCCATATTTATTAAGTTATTTAATGTCCTATTTATGGGATATTTAGCAGATATGTGAGCAAAATACGACCTTACTTGACTTTACTTTTGCAAAGTAACATGACAGAAGGCATCTCTGATCAATTTTAAGCAAATCATTTTAAAATAGTTTAATTTTATGAAAAATAAGTTCGCAAAAAAACTTACTTTCTGCGACTACCCATGCTGGATCGTTGCTTGACTGATTTGTCTGAAAATAGCTGTTAATAAATAAACTCTGATGTCCAAATAGTGGCTCTAACTGGTTTTCTCAAGAAGAATGATTGACTGATTTGTCTGAAAATAGCTGTTAATAAATAAACTCTGATGTCCAAATAGTGGCTCTAACTGATTTTCTCAAGAAGAAAGACTATCTAACATGTGAAAAAAAGCTTTGGTAAAATGATATACCCATTGCAGGTTTTTGTATGCAGTAACTAACAAGCGTCCCGTTTTTAGGCCACTGGGCATAAATGTCTTAAGTAGTTACATTGTAATCAATTCTGTAAACGAATTGCATTGTTTATTAAAGTCATAGATAGCTGAAGAATGTTCTGATTAAGAAGTGAACTAAGCTACTAATTTAAAATGAAATAAATATTGACTATTTGAAAGAAGAAATGGCACATTTATTCCCTAAAAATACTATGAACAAATATTTTTAATCCGATGAGTAACTTTTAACATTACCATCCCATTATCATCTGCCATTACCATCCTTACTCATAATAAGGTATTTTAACATTATTGCGTAATTTCGTTCCTTTTATGCTCATATTAACTGAGCCTTCATTCAAAACATGTAAGATATTAACGAAGGTAACCATATCTTATGTCTCATCAGGTGAAATATGTTAAATTTTCAATACCATGCATGTCATTACTGTCAAGGGTAAAAGTAAAAAACATATGATTGGGAAAAATAGACCGAGAACAAAATGATACTAATTGTATTATTTCTAACATTTTAAATGTTTGAGTTTTTAAAGTTACTTTTTCTGACTTAGGACATTTTCTTTCACGAGCTCAATCGATACTCATTATAAAAAATTGTCAATGAGTATTAAAAGAAAAAATCACTGCTTTGACATTTTTAGCATACTTATTTTGATTTTAGATAATACATTAAATTAAGTTGGTTAAATATACGATTGATTCATGAATCAAAATTAACCCCTTCCAGGCTCATTTTATTTCGGGATTACGGATCAAAAAATGTCAATTTTTTTTATTCTTATTTTCACACAAACATATCTTTTTAAACATAATAGCATCATTCGCATGCAACATTTCCTAAAAATAAATGTAAAAATATCTATTTAAATAAATGAGTATTTACCTGCAAAGTTGGCTTTCTGTATGGCAGAAATCATTATACTTTGGATTCGGCGCCTACTCTTATCTTAAATCTACAGCTCAAAACACTGTATAGTTATGTTATCTAGTAGCAACAATAGTAAATAAAAGCATCCGAAACCATAAAAGGGACATGTGAAACAATTCTTAAAAGACTGGTTGTGCAGTGTTAATTTTCACTCGGGATGAGCCAGAATGGAACATTTCGCTTGCCCGAGTCTAGCTCGGGATAAGCCGGGAAGTGGTTAAGGAATACTAAGGAAAAGTGCATAATAACATGTTTTGTCTAATTTACAAATTTAACCCACACTGTCTCTTAAAAAACTGAACATGTTTTCTGATATTTGTAGCTGGACAGAAACGCATATTTCATTTTTCGAAATAATGTGAAAAGCTCAAAAAATTTTTAAAATTCCGGATGTAAAGTAACATTTTTCTGTAGAATAGTCCATACATACCCACATACGCAGTCGTTACGAGAAAAACACGGGGAAGGGGAAGGCGGTAAAAAGGATATTTTGGCTGCCCATGAGTTCATAGGTGCAAATACATATCAAGTGGGTTGAAAAAAACTACATGACGTTTACTCGCGGACAAGTAAAACGGAAATTTTTGGGTGTGAAATTGTTTCTCAAATACAATCCCAAGTAGCATCAACTCATCGGATTTTGCTCGGCCGATCATCGAACTCCTCGTAAACTGATCCCGTAACGCACGATGACATCGTTCCGATCAGTATCCGAGCACGGTTTTCGATGAGCTGCTTTTCATCGGAAAGCGATACCCTTCCGATCAACTTTCCCGATGAAAATAAGCCGAGCATCCAAAGTTGATCCTAAATTCATCGGCACGGGACTGCACTGCTCGTAAATTGCTCCAAATCTCATCGTATTTCGAACAAAACTCATCGGATTTTGCTGCTCGGATTCTGTTTGGCCGATAAGACATATTGGAGCAATTCCCGATGAGAACTCGTCGAATGCGATCATCGGCCGATGAGAATTTCATTGGGTTTCGATGAATGGCCGATCATCGGCCGATGAGATTATGCCGCTAGGGATATTTCCTACACTTAGTAAAAAATAATAGTAGAATTTAGAATTAAGGTTGTAAATTAGACTCTAAGCGCTTGGCAATGGTTGGTTTTAAGTATAAAAAAAGAGTTTCTTGGGGTGCGTCTTTGAAGTTACACTTAAAACACTCATAGAATACAAGCTAGAAAATTCACTTTCTAAACACTTATATCGATCTTAGTAATTTCCCAATATACAAAGAAGTTCAGGCGGCATTTCTAAATATGTGCTATGAATTATTTATTGCGATCATAAAAGCGGGGACTTTTCATGGATCATTATTTCCTGATTTCCCTCTCGAGATGAGACGATTTTCCCTATTTGTTTCAATACTTTCGAGAACAGAACTGCTTGTCAGACAACAAATCATTTGTATTTTCGATCTATTTTTATCTCAAATGACGTCTTGGACTATTGGCGTTTTCAAGAAGTCATGCAATACGACGCGCTTGAGATTTTCTTCCGAGTGGTCAGTTGGCAAATATGTCGTGCCAAAAATATAGACAATCTAAAGGAATAGGCAAAATATTAAACCTAAAGAACGAACTTGGGTTGGAGAATTATTGCAACTAAATGTGTAGAATTAAGCATTATTTTTATTCAATAATGTAGTAGTTGCTTTCGGCAGTGAGCCTTTTTGCGCAATTCACTTCTCATAACATTCACCAATTTATGTCAGGAATCCCGCCTTCGGCAGTTGCTTAAAAAAATCTAGCGCTGGAATAAAAATTATTTTCATCGATATTTATGTATCTGTACATTAAATCTGTTTAAATCCTTCTACTCTGTCTATGTATCTATGTCTATATTTACCAATATTTATCTGTTTATATATTTATGTATCTTTCTAACTATTTTGTCTACCGCCGACTATATTTCTGGGTCTATACAACATTTTTAGAGCTATCTCTATAACTATCAATCTGTATAAATTTATCTGTGTGTATAACTATATCTAAATTCAACTTCTCCTCTTTAACCCTGCTCTCCCCCCTCCCCTTCCCTCTCCACTCAACCTCCTTTATCCCATGTGACGCTCTATTTCATGTTACACTTCTTGTAATGCCTTTCCTCCCCTTATCCCAAACTGTAACAATTTCATAAATCAGCCTCTAAGTTCAATTTTGGGTTCTCTTAGGGGCCCTATGGAACATTGTCCCTAGAACTGTACAGCTGTAATCTAGATGTTAAAAATGAATAAAATAAGAACTACATTTTTCATTTTTATTCAATAATTCACACTGATCTATGTGTAGATCCGTCATTTGAAGGGAGGAGTCAATTGCCTCCCCTCCTGGTTTGGGAGGTATGTATTTACATAACAATCAATGTATTTACTTATGAGTGTGCGTGATTTTTGTCGTTTTCTTATAAAACTGCACTGTTTCTGCACACTTTGAGCCTCCCCCCCCCCCCCCGGAAAAAACTTGAAATGACGGGCTTGCTTGTCTGTACTTTTACTGGAATTGCGAAATTTAGTAAGTTTAACTAATTAACTACACTTTGCATCAAAACCAAAAACTTGTCTCGCCTTGTCTCCCTTTTAAAAGTTTTTATTGAATGCAGAAAATGCTATTCTATACCCTTCAATAAAATGTAGATAAATGATCATTTATGAGATATGTGCAATATAATCCCTGAATATTCTATGAAGCGGAAATTTTTTACATTATTTCCTTAACTTTGAATCACTCCGTTCGAGTATGCAGTATTGCTGACTATCATTGCCAACTGTGTAGTCCTGGCCTTGGAGGAGCATCTACCAAAAGACGATAGGGCGCCACTAGCACAGAAATTAGTAAGTACCTTTTCTGCCACATTTCTAAGTTTTTACTTATTCATTGCAAACTAAATTATTTGCTACTTTCTTTCAGCAAAAATGAAAAAGTCGTTCAAGGTAACTGAACCGATTATTTTCGAAAGGACGTAAGTCCTGTTTAGTTTCATTGGACTCACGCCCTTTCTAAAATAAACGATTCAACTTTGAATCATGCATGTTAACATTACACCACTTTAATTTTTTTTTACTTTCTTTCACGTAGAAGCAAAAAGGGGGGTGATGGACGCACTGCTGTACAAGGTTATGAAACATGTTTTCTACACTTCAGTTTTCAAAAAAAAGAGAAAAGTTGGCAACACTGTACACAACTCATTGCACTCGCATAGCATTTTGGGTAAATTATCATTTAGTGGCCGAAATTTTGTACCTTTGATGATTTTGGGGACCTCTCCAGCAGCAGCTTTAAATTTAAGGAAAATACTTTTTTTACAGCAAATGCTGACGTATAAATCCACCAGTGGCTCCTAGAACAGTTTTGGCGTTATTTTAAAACTGTACCACCCCATTAATTATGACACTACTGGCTTACTTCATCACTACAGGTATGAATGCAAATGTGATGGAAAACTATATTTTCTTCAAAGAAAAAGAAAAAACGACATATATTTTCTGCCCAGCATCACATCCTCCATTGATTTTCATACCAGAAAACTCTCCCTTATTGCATGTCCGTACTGATACATACTGATGAAAATACATTTTGGCAGTACAGCTACATACATAAATTTGTAATAGTGGCTTATTTTGATTGCTTTGAAGCTATTTCTGAAGTCGTTCGAAGTGCTTTTCCGATACATTATCACAAGTTACACAATATTACAAATGATAGAAATCTTGATTTAAATTTTTTTATTTATTAAGAAAAGATAATTCCTTTCGTTAAAAGTCTGATAGCATTTTTTTATCCATCCCATAAATTGGGGATTATCAACCATTAGTGAGCAGCGGTCCGAGGAAACCCATAGCCGATTCTCAGATTTGTATCTGCCAGCTATTAAAAAAATAGACAAATAAAAATAAAAATTAACTAAAAAAGAGTTTCATGATTCATAAAAATTGATTTAAAAGAAAAGAGCTAAATAAGTACAATAAAAAAGATATTTTTAAATATTTTTTACTGACTCCAATTATTTGAATGTTGGTAATATTGGAATTGTGATTTTACGATTTTAGTTTTTAATATTGCTATTTGAGTTTTGAATTGTATATTTTTGCATTTCGCTCTATGCATTTTATGTTTTCATTTGTTATCTTTCTACAGTTTACCTTTTCACATTTTATACATTATTTCTTGTAACCGTTTATCTTAATGTATTTTTTACTTTGCTTTTGATGTATCTCTCTCCATGAGTGTGTGTTGAGTGTGTGCATGCATACTCGAGTCAATGAACTTCGTTCAAGAGCTTCTGCCAGAAATAAAAAAATATTGGAATTGTGCTCACTTTTTTTCCAATGGATAGGGTATTATCTATATATATATATATATATATATATATATATATATATATATATATATATATATATATATATATATATATATATATTTTTTTTGTAATATTTTTTTTTCAAAAGTTTTATTTATTTGTGAATGATGAACACATTGATTTGCTTAACTTACAATTAAATGTTTGCCGTAAATAAATCATGGTAAAATCAACTTATATAGTACCGTTTTAGTACCTAAAAATGTTTTCCAAACTTGCCGGTCCATAGGCCAAAAAACGGTTCAGAAACACTAGTTTAAATACCGATTAGAATTATTCGTCACTCTGAGTTCAACTATATCTCATAGAAAATTCGGAGAACTGCGATTTGACTATGTTGGTTAGTCGCTCTCTTCACAAAATTGCCATTTCTTATACTCCTCAAAAACATTTATTTGTATAGAGCAAATACTTTTGAACAAAGCGTATCATATTTTCTAATCATTTCTTATACACAGAAAAAGTTAAATTTTAAATTAAATAACGTAAGTTTCTTTTACTGTTAAAACACTTCCTATTATTTTGTACTCAAAATGCTTAAGATTTTACAGCAGGAAATAGTCTTGTCATCATGGCTGCTAATTTCACATACTTCTCTTAATAGTGTTGCAGTTTATGTTCGGCTAAAATTTAACATACATTTAAGAATGTTGATTGCATTTTTGGAATATCTTTCTACTCTTAAAGTCTCTTAAAATTTAAAATCCAATCTAGTAAGTTCTCCAAAATCGAAAATTAACAAATGGGTGCTAACAATGTGGCTTACTGTGAAAGCTACCACAATTCCAAAAGCGTCAAAAACTTCACGCTTAAATTTTTCGTTCGAACAGTGAATAATTTGAGCCTTGTTTTTTATTCTTTTTTTTTTTTTTTCATTTCAAAAATTCAATAACGTGCTGCTGATTTTTTTTTTTTTTAATGAGATCCGTTAGCGAGAGGAAAAGTAAAGGGTTATTTAATGCCCTTTGAGAAAGCTCGTCAAAGCCCAATTGTCGAACATTTGTTCTTTTTAAACATTGATACTTATATGAATCACATGATTTTACTTTTGATTAAAAGGTAAATTCTTTCATAAAGTTTTTTTTTTTTTTTTTTTTTTTTTTGCATGAATAACTAACATTTTATTTTGGAGATTGTTGCAGGTCTGGATGAATGTTGTTTGGGAGTAGGTCTTATATTTCGTTTATATGCATTTCATTCATTTCATTTCACCCTCCAGGGTCCCCCGTACCTACCAGCTTAGTGGTTTAACCGGGATAGGGCCCTGAAGAGCGCTCTGTTCTTAATTTTGAACCAGAACCTAGGGTCGAGCAAACCATAGGCCCTAGCACCCCCAGAGGTATCGTTTCACTTGGAGGACTTTGTGACCACGACATTTTTAACGCCTCCCAGTCACCATTAATCAAGACGGTGGATCTTTGATCGGCTGGGATCGAACCCGGGTCCTTTCGGACACGAGTCCGATGCCTTACCGATTGGGCCACCACGGCCCCTCGTTTATATGAAGAAGTATTAACATTTTTGATGCAGTTCACATGCGATAAGATTATCATGTGCTCAATCCATTAGCTTGGGTGTGACATTTTTATGCACATACTTGCGCTTTATTCTGGGAAAGTTTATCTTCGGCAATTAACTGTCATATGTTCAAATAAAAGGAACCCTTGTGTACAGGGCAGTATTTAAGGAGGGATTTTTAGGGTTCAAACCCCCTCCGAAATTTTACAAAACTGTTTCCAAAAACTCTTTTCATTAGATTTTTTTTTTTTTTTTGAAAAATAGTATTTCCTTGTATTATTTATTTATTTCAAATTCCTTTGAAAAGTGAAGTTATTAATTATTATTGAAGAATTGTACCAACTCGGCGTTTTATCTGGATGATTTGTTTTTATCGAAGTTATTGCGAGCATCAAATCCTACTATACAGTGTTTTCCTTCAGATTTTGAGTATTTGACTCTAAGAAAAATGTCGAAATTCTTTAAATATAGATGTGTCAAAGTCTATATTCAACATATTTCATGGGGGACAAAAAAGTTATGTAGATGCATCAGATTTTTTTTTCTCATTTAATAGACATGTCATCTTTTACATTTGCTCATGTTAATGGCGTTAAAGCAGCACCCCTTTGTTTAAGTAACCTGTTATAACGAAACTGAAAAGAATGTACGAATGAAATCAAATTTGATTGATCATATATATTTCACGAGAAATGTGTTTGGTAATATCCTCCCCGAAACAAATATCTGGTTACGGCCCTGCTTATGCATCATCATACAGAGTGTCATTTTAACCAAAAAGAACTTTTTGCACATGAAATCATGATTTGCACGTCATCACTCCTTTTTTCCCCCTTTCACTTGTACACCAATGCAATAAATGGACACTAATCAAAAACGATGTTAGCATATAAAAACATCAAGAGAGCTTTCTTTTAGAAAAAGAATTGAAGGGTTTGGTGGATGAAGGGGCTATGTTACATTTTTTGAAAATAGATTCTGGATACAGGTAAGCAAATAAAACTTGGTACATTAAAAAATAGATGTCATTAGACTAATTTCATACTCTCATTGAAAGACACAACCAGAAAACGAAAACGCTACAACAATAAAACTTTGAACCTAAATTACTCTAAATTAGAGTTTTGTTATTCATCTCTCAAGCCCTTCGATGGCTTTAGTTGTTTCACTAATTGACATGTTTCTATAACTCATTTCTAACAGCAACTAACGTCTCTCCTTTTTTCTTCCAGGAACTTACAGAAACATACTTCTTAGCGATATTTTGTGTAGAATCTTCTGTAAAGATCTTAGCGTTAGGCTTTGTACTTCATAAGGGGGCATATCTACGTAACATCTGGAACATCATGGATTTCGTTGTAGTAGTAACGGGGTAAGTTTACTTCTATGACCTTTTTTCAGTAAAATTTACCTCTGTATTCGTGTGATTCTGTGGTGTTTGTTGACTCATGGAACCCATAGAATAATAAGATTTGAATTTCCTGCTCTAAAAATATCGCGTCAATTGCACTAAATCTACAGGTTGTTCAAGGCGCTTTTAAGGGTGAAACCTTGTAGCACCAGCGGCACCCCCCGATGCGAGCCACTACTCCCTATGACACCCTTAAAGATGACATTTAGCTCCCTGCGATACCCTATAAGTGTCCTATGGCACCCCATGGATACCCCATGTAACCCCAAGGATCCCATAGATGTTAAATGGCACCTTCAAGGGTATCATAGGGAGTCAAGTGACACCCTAGATAAGGGTGGGGAGGTGCCACTGGTGCTACGACACTTCACTCTTAGAGGTATCTTGTGTAACCAGTAGTTTTAACAGTATGGGGTGTAAATGGAAATATGGGGTGAATTTAAACAAACTCTACTACCACACTTATGGGAATTTTTAAAACTGAACTGTTGGTGTGTCAAAACTAGGTAACATTAAAAAAAAAGTATCTGAGAGAACCCCGTGTTTCGAAACAATTCTGTGCACCTCATCATTATTGGAAGACAACACTGAAAAAAGTTGCTCTTTAAAATTTAATGATCTTACATTTTCCTCTTCAAAAAGTCTACAAAAGTGAAGTAACTGGTTTCAACTAGTTTTTATTTTGTCATATAGATGGTTACTAAATAAATAAATTTTCTGACATGGAAGATGATATTTATAGCTTGAAATTATGTTTCCTTTACTCAGTTAACCTAACATTAAAATTGTAGTTATCAACATTTCATATTTACCATAAGGGAGTGACTTTGAAATGTGAATTTTTCTGACTTATCCAAATATTGCTCCACTTATGTGCTTACTACAAAGCTAGGAACGATCGTGTGCCCTCCTATCCGTACGCGAGTGCGGAAGAGTCCGGATGGGAGGTCACGGAACCAAAAATGTGCTGTTTCGACAAATTTTGCATAAGAAATTCGGAAAATTTGGAAAAGTTGTTTCAATTTTTAAATGCAACAATGTCCTTTGTTATCAAATGTACTTTTGTGTGCATTCCCGTATTTCCTATCGCAAAATTTAAAGTTCCATTCGGCAATTGGGAATTTCCGCCCTCCCAAAAATTTAAGTTCAGGGCGCCCCTACATGAGATTGGCGCAATATTTAAATTCTGAAAAGTTCACCAGTCATATTGTTACCCCCCCCCCACCCCCTATAGTACTTACCACATTGAGGTAAAAAAGCAAAGTAGGGCCTTTTATTTCAAAATTTGGCACAAAAATGTGGTAAACGCTTTGTTCGTGTCATCTTTATAATCAAGATATGAACAATATATTTTTGCTAGGTAAGAAACTCATGCTCGAATTTCATGAAATAATTGTCAAATTAATGAAAATTTTACACGAAACGAAACATTTCGTCAGATACAACGAAATTTTCTTGAGATTTGAGTATCCGTTTCTGAGAGGTTGTAGTCTCTTTAGGTGCAGCAAACTTTTATCGCTCCCTTAATGTGTTTAAGGATGGATTGAAATGTGTTTAATTATGTGTCTTTTTTAAACTATTGCTTTACAAAGATGCATATGAATAACATAACTACTCAAAATATGCATCAATTAAACAGTTGTCTTTAAAACAACTGCAATTCAACTATTTCGTAACTAACATTATATACAAAGTTACTTTTCGGTGATTTGGCTTCATTGTTGGGACTTCCTAGCGTCAACATGGCCAGTCATCTTTTTATGGTTTCTGGACAAAATCCAGCAAAAATGAATCTGAAGATGTGTGGATTATAGTTTCAAAGAAGAAGTGATGGCATCTGTTGCCAAGAAAGATTTGGCAAACCATCCTGATTGAAACTGTGATTTTCCAATTGTCATAAATAGAATACGCATTTTGAAGAAGTAAGAACTAAAAAAAAAACCTTGCAACTGATATTAAATCGGTTTCTTTGTCGGTTACTGCTCTCGGATGTTGGCAGAGTTCATGATTATTCAAAAGCAAAAATTGTATTGGCATCACTTCTCAAAAACATAAAAATGCACAAATCCAAACTGAGAGCGTCAAGACATTAATTACGATCTCATTGTGGTCACGCAAATTAAATTTTAGAAGCTTTCTTTCAATAAAACTAAGTAATTAGACTCGAATATGTGTATTAAAAACACGTGTAATATTTTTTAACTGCCACAATTCCTGTGAAATTTGAAAGCAATATTGATTCACAAGCAAAAATATTCGTTTTCAAAACAGGTTGATTAGATTTTTTCTTGTCTCGAATTCAGTTCTGTAATCATCTTTCATGGTTATTCGTACTAGTTATCTCTCAGCGGTGACCAATAGTGGCATTCTTCAAAAAACAGTATTCAGGGCAATCTGCTAAATATAGCCCGATTGTATTTGGAGTGATAACATTTTTTTTTCTTTTTTGTTTTTTTTAAATGAAGTTAAACGCAATCAATGTGAATTTGCCGAAATTTCTAAGAACGGTGTTGAAGCGCCACATTGTTTAGTTTCAGAGCCACATTTGTGATAAAAGTATGCATCTTGATCTTTGCGAAAATAGCCCTCTGGTAAATGGTTTTATTAATTTTAATTAGTTTATTGATGAAACATATTATTCATTATTTCCATGATTTGTGTCTAAATTTATCGGTAGTTTCGCAACTAATTATGTCCAATCATTTTGCAAATATTACACAAGTAAGTAAGTGAAAATACACAGCCTCCTGGCGACAGTCCCTGCCTAAAAGTAGGCAGGGGACTTGTCCTCTGCCTTGATTTATCAGAAAAGCACAAATTTTAATTGGCCCTATTTTGAACCAAAGTAATAGATTCATTTCATAAGCAATAGTATCATAATTATTCTAAGATGTTAAAAAATTATGCCCGGACAGCTTTTGTATAAGAAATTACGGGTTTTCAGAGAATCACCCTAAATCTATTCATTTTATATGAACTAAAACAAACACAATATTCTTGTCGATTTGCTTTTCAGTATTACTATTTAAGATTACCATTTCTAATTCTTTGTGGAAATACCATTCAGTAATTTATTTTTAGGATAGTAAATACATTAGCAGCTGACACCGACTTGAGAATGCTACGTTCGTTTAAAGTTTTGCGACCATTAAAATTAGTGTCAAAAATGCCAAGTAAGTCAAAGCATTCCAGTAGAGAGAGTATATAACGCTGAAATGACGCATTTGTTAAGATAGAAACGAATAGCGTATACGATGGAATGTTGTATTCTTACTTGCGTTCTTACATTCAGTAACTTTGCATTTGTAACTTAGTCTACATTTTAGCATGATATTACAAATTAGCTAGAGTTTTCATCTGTTAAAGATCGATATAATGAGTCATTTTACCAACATGTTTATTCATTGCAATTGAACTTGAATGCGTTGCGAATATAACTTAATTGTATTTTTGATTACCATAAAATAATAAAGTATTACGTAGTGTTTTTTTTACTACTAGGGAATTAATTTTATTGTTCTAAAAGTAACATTTTTGTCGATATCAGTATCTTGTATGTGAAGAATAAAATAAAATTCTTTACTTAAAGCTCAAAGCTAAACACTCTTTAGGTCTCACTAAAATTTCCTAATTTATACTTAGTTTGTTTTTTAAAGTAAAATTTTTTGCATAAAAACTTCATTCTTTACTTATTAAGTTTTTTTTTTTCATGAGAAATTTTGAAAATGATAAAATTAGAAGATGCTTTCACCCAGAACTGCCGCTTTTAATGATAGAAATTTTGAACTTTGTTTCAATGGTTCTTTCTTTTTACATAAAATTTTCATTTAGTGTTATTTAAGAAAGTTCTCTTAAATTATCAATTTACTTCCCCAGTTAAATATAGTTATATGATTTATTGTTGAATAAAATCCGAAAAGGATTTTTTTTCCATTAAAAGGTTTCATTTTTAAAACCGTTTTTCTTAGGAAAAGTTTATGTTACATAACATTTTCCGAAAAGAAATTAAATTCATGCTTTTGAAATAAAATATTAATGTGTATTTTTTGCTTGTATTCCAAGAATTCATAGAGGTATCATTTAAAATGTAGTCGTATTTAGTTGTAATTAAAAAAACTGTCTTTTAATAGGAATTGAATAAATACCTTTTTGCTTGAAAAATTAAATGGGAATAATCAACGTTTTACAGCACAAAATTTACCTATTTAATTTTGTCGTTTAAAAGATTAAACACACTACAAAATACAGAATATAAATTTAGATTCATTTTGCCTTTCTAAGTTATTGGCAAACAAAATATATAAAATTATGCCTTCCTCATTAAATGCCTTAAGCTTTCTACCAATTTTGCTGGTGTCGGGGAAAAAAAGTAAAAATGAAGAAAATTAAATGAATAAAACAATAAAAATTTTTAAAAAATGATATTTGTTTGCCATTAAAAAATTAATTATTAAACTAGTCTGAATAAAATAAACACTTCTTTTCAGCTCACTATAATTCTTCTTTTTTTTAATTTTATTTATTTTTCTTATAGCTTAATTTTCCTATATCCAAAGCGTAATTATATAACTAATATTTTAATATGAGTAGTTGTGTGACACACACATACATTACGATTTGAATCCCAAATGCACTATTTAGAATTCTCTTAATATGTTCATAGTAAACACCGGAATACCGCAGATATTTTTTATCTGACTGTTCCCGATGGTAAAGTCAATTATAAATAAAACAAAAACACTCTAGTGACATGCATTAACAATCATAAATATTAATTTTTGCAAGTTGTGTACATTAAGTAGAGTTTTTTCTTTTTTTTTTACTTGAAAAGTATAAAAACGCTTGTGACCAAATTTGGGTAATTATGCAAGTGTCAAGTAATTTCACTAGAAGTACTTACACGATAGAAGTTAACTGATTTAAACTCGATTTCAACACATCGATATTACAAAACGCGGCATTTTTTAAAATTTAGGCAGTAAGCAAAGGGTTTTAATTCGCAGCTTAGTGTTACATTGAATTAAAGATGGTATTCAACGTAACTTTATTATACATTTAAGACATTGAATCGAAGGAATTAGTAATATATTTTTTAATCGTCTAAAATGATACGAAGGAAAGGCAGCAACCAATAGTTCTACTAACCATATAATTAGAAGCAAAATTACTAGAGATAATAGCAAGAGCTAACAGCAAATAAAATGTGCAATTGTAATGTAAATAAAAACTGTTTATTGACTGAATAATCACGCTTATTAACAAAATATTATTCTTTCATCTATTGTAACAATTCACTTAAAATATAATACAACGCAAATAAAAATAAGTTAGTTGAATATGAAAATCTAATCATGGTACTGTAATAGGGTTTAGAAATATGTTCTGCCATCACACTTCAAAATCAATGAATGTAACATAAGAAAATTTATGTTTTTTTTTTTTTTTTTAATATATTATATTTTCGAAATAAAGTTCAGCAGAACTGTCCATTCCTCTTTGTCTGGATCTTTTTTCTGACAATTTTGAACTTTTGTTATGTTTTGGGTTGTAGCATAGGTTGAAAAACAGCGCTGTTCACCCGTTGCCTAGCCAAACTATGTATGATGATGGAATGGTAAGTTAGATTAGAATTTAAACATGACTATCTGATTGTGTCAGTGGTGAATTACCGAACTCTTTTGCCCTCTCTCCAAGAAATAGAACTCATATAGAACACTAGTCCATACTATGTGTACCGTGGCTGTGACCTCTTGCTCAATAGTAGTCATTGTAGTGTATACTAGTCAATTTCAATTAGAAACATTTTTGCAAGTTTATATGAATGTTTAGAGTACATTTAGATTTTAGTCCAATAGAACTTATTTATTATGATGTTTTGATTCATTAGAATAGTGTGAGCTTTCAGTAATTTTTGCTTCCTTCCTTAGCGCAATGAAAGATAATTATAAAGTTTCACGTGAACATTTAAACAGTCATTGAAAATTTCATGAGATTTCAAATAATTGAATGAGAATCACTCTCCTATTCAATATTACCAATATATTTCTGTTTCAATGCATGGGTGGGAGGAATCTGTTTAAAAAAATTATGCTAATTTCAAATTAACATCTTTTGACATTATTTTTACTTCAGATAGTTCATTCAATAAAATCATTGGTGGTGTAAAGAAACCGAACTACACGTTAAGATCTTATTAATGCTAATTTTAAAATGTAAATTCTAATTTTAAAATTCTCAACAAAATCGTGCGAAGCAAGCTGAGGTTTAATATAAGTATTATATCAATTAAATGTTTCAGAAATAGTATTCTTATGTTATTTTGGTATAACATGTTGTTATTAGGTTCAAACACTAGGGATAGGACGTCTAGTGGATTTAAATTTCATTCATAAATTTTATAAATTTTATTGCAGTAGAGGCGCTAACTATTCGTCTCCCACCCTCCTCCTAAATTTAGTTTTGTACTTTTTGCTGTAAATATTTCCCGTTTTTCAGTGTATGTTTTGTACTATCTGTATGATTATACCAAAAAAAAAATAATAAACCGAGTGCAAGGGTGAGAGGGCCGAGCAAAGGCTCTTAAATGTAAATGTAAGCAGTAGATTAATAGTTGCTTCTGAGATCATTAATCTATTTCAGAAATTTTGAAAGTATTCTTAACTAAAACATAAACGTATTAAAACTATTAACATTAAAATCCATGCTTAGTAAGAAACTTTAAAATGGGCCAGTTGAAACACCCTTCAGAAATAAGGAAAATAACCCCATCACCATTTTCCCCACGAACCATTCAAGTTTAGAGTAAAGTTCTTTTTACATAAATAAACGTAAACATATTTTTCTACGACAAACGGTTTATATTTTTTAGTCTACAGTGCTTTTAGTCCATGCTATAGTTTTCAAGTAGAGTATTGATCGATAGACAAGTGTAAATCAGCTTCAATGTGAACTAAATTAGATTACAGTAAAATGCTGTAATTAAAAATTAACATAACTTGTTAAATGCATTATTTGAAACATTTTACATCATGTTTAAGTTTATGTAACTGGTTTAAATACAAATTAATGATTAAAAAGTTACTTTTTTCGGAAGGAAAATGACGAAAAACTGAATAATTAAATGGTTAAAATCAACTAAGACACTGTTAACCAATATAAAACATAATTAGACATTACAGTAAAATATTTAATATTTCTTATTCGATAGTTTAATCGTTTTTGCATGGAAACTACCGATTAACCGAGACCCTTATTACTGAAAGCTCATTTATAGTTTAGAATAGATGGCGGCTTTATATATGCAGTTTTATATTTAAGAAGTTGTACGGCATGTGGATGTTATAGACTGCCTAGTAGTAGCTAGATATTTGGCATCTTTCAGGTTCATAACTTTTTTGGTATCCGAAGATTTAGATGTAGATCTACGGACGTTACGGGCAATACGTGTTTTGCGACCACTCAAACTGGTGTCTGGTATACCTAGTAAGTAGAACTTGTGTGATTGAAATTTGCTTCAGGATATAGGTCGTAGCCAGATTAGTTAGAGTTAATTTTACTCACATATCCGCTTGCAGCTCATCTCTCCGTGGTACAACTATACTTCAAAACTAACACGCTCCTTCAATTTTCATTGAAAATTCATCTTAAGCATCCAGATGTTTCACATCCAAAAAAAGAAACATATTCAACAAAAATGTCGGTTTCCTAAACGAAATCTGTATTTAATGTTTATATTTATTCGATAATCTATGGCAGTTAACGTGATTAAATTTTTCTCATAAATACTTAATTTACAGAAAGTATGTATACAAAGTTATATTTCTGTAAAACAAATTCTGGCTACGAACCTAAATTAAAATCTTTCTTTTCTAACAATGCATTTGTAATCTTTGCTCTGTTATCTGCGTCATTCCTTTGCTGCTTAAGTTCCTAATTCCATGCTTTTGTTTTTTTGGGAGCATTTATTTTCTTTAAATCAAAGTGTGGTACAGTTTACACGTTTACCGAATGCTGTTGTATTTGTTTATTAATTAACTTCATAAAAAATATTACTATGTCATTGCTAGTTGTTTATCCATTTGGGATTAAAATACTGGGGAAAACTTAACATTACTATAGTTTAAAAAAATTATAACAAAGAAAATTCTAACTTTAAGACTTTTGAAATAATTTTAAGATATGTAATATCATCTTTAAATAACGTAAAAATTATAAACTGGTCAAGTAAACAGCTGTAAATTACAGCTGTAATAAAGTCTAATTCTGCGCTAAATGAAATGCTGCAATTATGCATTGTTAGTGATCATAATACCATTCGTTGTTAATGCCCAGACAATGTTTGCATTTCAGTTCAACCCGCAAATTTTTGACTTAGGGCCCTGCTCCACATCAGCAGAAAATGCGACCGAAACCGAAGGCAGAAACTGAAAATCCGGGTATTTTTCATAGGAATACCATTTAATCCGTTTTATGTTTCTGCTTTATTTTTCTGCTTTACGTTAATGTGGAGCAGGGCCCTCAGAGTATCATCGTGGATTTCAAAGCTGAGATCTCACATTACTCTTCTTGATATCAACAGGAAATACTGATAGCTGTTACCCCAAAGCAAATAACTCTAATCATACATTAAAAACAAGGTTCTGACATGAACTGAAGTCAAAGTTTTTGCCTTTTCTGCAACTCAGTGTTATAATATGATTCCGAATAACACTCAACCACCAATGAATTTTCTCTTTATATAAGCATTTGCAATTAGGAATTGAAAATAGTTAAGATTAGTTTGCGAATCGTTTACCTCGAATGCTTATTTTCCTCGCCTATCTAGTTTATTTATCATTTGTAAAAATTTTTATTAGAATTATTTCCGTAATGTATAGCATTGTAGATTTGTTTAAGCAACCGTCTAAGACTTTTCGTGTGTTCAGGTTTGCAAGTGGTTCTCAAGTCCATCATCAAAGCAATGGCGCCTCTGTTACAAATTGGCCTTTTGGTGCTGTTTGCCATCGTGATCTTTGCCATCATCGGCCTTGAGTTCTACAGTGGTGCTTTACACAAAACATGTTACATACTGCCGGACTTAGGTAGGTTTCTTATTGATGACTTAATGCATGTACTTATCAATTGAACTTGTTTTTGCTCATTGGTAGAGATTCTCAAAGATGGTTGGAGAGACTATGTCTAGTTAATTCCCGTTTTTTTTTTTTTTGTTTTTTGTTTTTTTTTTTCATTTTTTTTTTCTTTATCTTCTTTTTTTATGCTTATAACTTTTATTTGAACCTATATTCTGTGCTAAGTATTAAAGGTATATATTATAATAACATAATTTAAATATAATCTAATAATTGGTTAAAAATTCAAGAATCCTTTATACAAGAAAACATGATTCCTAGTTTAATAATCAGCGTTAATCAAGCATGAGTGATGTCGGCAGCATTCGCCAAGTGGCAGGAATCAATCATATGATAAGTAGTCATCAAGTGAAAATCTTGTAGCTAAACTTTCGTGAAGTCCTTCAAACTAGATAACTCGAGAAATAGAAGTTGATCTTGTACAAAGTTGCAACCAACTGTTTTCAGTGGCGTATATAGGATTTTATTTCGGAGGGGGCCTATATAATCAAGCTTAGCCCCCCCCCCCCTTCCAACTTACTTTTTTTCCCGCTATTACTGTAAGACAGGTAGAAATTTTCAAATTGAATTAAAATATTGTAATTTTTGGAAAAGATAGAAAATTACGAAGTTTTAGATTCCCTCCAAAACTTTTTTTCAAAATTGAAATTATTTATGCTACCTTTGATGACGTTGGAGGATTAAGACTCCTCTGGGAAACTTACTGAAACTTAAATTCTAAACACGCAATTTCAGGCTATCTTTAGCGACGTTAAAGGAATTGAGCAGACTCGGGCATCTCTCCTGAAATATTTTGACACTGAAGCACAACTCAGGATATATTTCTTCATGATAGAGTAAAAGAAAAGAAGATGAGGTTTCTTTTTTTGAACTGATGTCTTATTTAAGTTATCTTTGGAAGTAAAAGTTCAAAGACCTTCCCCTGAAATATTTTCGATATATAGATGCGCAATCTCGCGCTCTTTGGAGACGTTATGAGACAAAAAGTGGTTAGGGATCTCCCTCCGAAAATTTTCAAAATTGAAACCTTAAGCCATATTTACTTTAGACCATCTTTGGTAGTAACGTTAGCAAGGACTCTCTCCCGAAATGTTTCGAAATTAATGCTTTAAAAACAGTTTTATTTAGGTTATCTTTAGTACCGTCAAGAGAAGAGGCAGGTTTCGGGCGCTGTGCCCGAAATTTTGAGGCAGTGAAGCTTCAAGAATGCAATTTTAAGCTCTCTTTTTTGAAACTGAAGGTTCAAAATTTTACTTTTAGTAGAGGTGCCCATTACCCCCTAAAGCAAAAACTTATCATCCAAGAATTCCACGAAGATCCCTCTAAAAACGAGAGCCACTCGTGAAAGAAAAAAAAACAAAAACGCCCCTTAAAAATAATTCAATAGCGCCGCTTACGCCATGATTCTTGATAGGAACAACTGCTTTTAGGCTTTGTCTGACAACATTTAGGACAATAAAAGGATTTAATGACTCTTCCGGAAATTTTTAGGCATAGAGACTATAATTCGGGAGCTCTCTCTTTTCAAAAAACACATTTTATAGCTAAAGACTCTAGAAAAGTAAGGGGGTATCAACTACCGTTAACTATTTGAATTTTAAATCCCTAAAATGCCGTTTGAGGCAATGTTTGACCAAGGTAATTTAAGAAGAAGCGGGAAAAGAACTCTCTTCCGAAAATTTTTGGATTTTGAAGTGTGGCGTTGCCAACACCCGCTAGGTGGCGCACAGAGATACCGCGCGAGAGAAAGAAAAGCATGAGAGGTCACGCGGACGCAGAGCAGCGCGCATCTCCGAATTCCATTTTTGCTAATTTAATTTCTGGTCGCTCATGTTGGATCTTGTACTAACTGCTCTTGTAAATAAATGTAAATAAATCGATGTAAATATTTCTCGATTGTGATATATTCCACAACTGGTGACCCGGACTGAACATGACCGAACTTGAGCTATTGCAAAACCAACTCGCCGCGCTGCAATCCACCATGCAACAACAGCAAGACCAGATTCAACGGTACGTGCAGCAAACAGCTCCGCCAAGTGAAGGAACTACGGCCAACGCCGCCGACGCTTCCGTGTGCCGAGTTACCGCGAAGCTGCCCCCTTTCTGGCCAGAGAAACCCGCAGTTTGGTTCGCGCAAGTCGAATCTCAATTTGTGCTCGCAAACATTACGCAAGACGCAACGAAATTCCACCACGTCGTAGCCAACCTGGACAGCCGCTACGCATCAGAGGTGGATGACATCATCATAAACCCTCCAGCTTCAGAGATGTATAACCACCTTAAAAAGGAGCTGATTCGCCGGCTGTCGATTTCAGAGGAGCAACGCATACGTCAGCTTCTCGGACGGGAAGAGCTAGGCGATAGGAAACCCTCCCAATTCCTTCGCCATTTAAAATCTCTTGCCGGCACCATGGAGATACAAGAGACCCTACTACGCTCCCTATGGCTACATCGACTTCCCCCCCACGTGCAGGCTATTCTTCAAGCACAAGTTTCTCTCCCGGCTGACGTCATGGCTGAAACAGCAGACAGGATCTTGGAAGTTCCCCTCGCACCCCTGCCAAACACAGTTCACGAGCTCCACCCCTCTTCAACCCCCCCCCATCCGGAATCTCCGCTCTGTCCGAACAAGTACATCAATTGTCAGTACAAGTCGCCGAGCTGAAAACCAGTTTCCAGTCTTCGGATCGCAGCAGATCAAAGTCACGCCAACCTCGAAGCTATCGAAATTTCCCGCCGCTCCACATCAATTCTCTCCCGACCCAGCAATCTGCTATTACCACCAGCGTTTTCGGGAGAAGGCTCGCCGGTGCACACAGCCATGCGCCTTTCAGGGAAACTTCAGTGGCAGCCCTTAGTGGCGACTACAAGCTGCCAATCAAACGGAAGTCGCCTACTTGTTACGGATCGCCTCACCAAACAGAGATACCTTATCGACACCGGAAGTGACCTTTGTGTTTACCCCGCTTCTCTTGTGTCATCGCGAACACCGGACCCAAACTTTCGCCTGTGTGCAGCTAATGATTCATCAATTAACACATATGGAACAGTGACGCTGCAATTAGACTTCAACCTGCGCAGGAGTTTTTCCTGGCGATTCGTGGTGGCAGACGTTTCCCTTCCAATCATCGGCTCAGACTTTCTAGCTTATTATCATTTGCTACCGGACTGTCGTTATAAGCGCTTAATCGACGGCATCACTGGATTTTCCACTTCTGGCCAACCTTTAAATTCTGCACAGCCGAGCGTGAAGCTTCTTCAGGGTGATTTTAACAATTTTCATACAATCTTAAAAGAATTCCCCGACCTAATTCGACCAGCCGGAACTATACGTGAAGTCCAGCACTCTACTATGCACTTCATCCGTACCACCCCCGGACCTCCAGTGTCCTGTCGCCCACGTCGTCTTGCTCCTGACCGTTTTAAAATTGCCAAAGCCGAGTTCGACGCAATGGTGAAAGAAGGCACTGCTCGCCGTTCGGAAGGACCTTGGGCTTCTCCGCTGCACCTCGTTCCTAAGAAGTCGGATGGCTGGCGCCCCTGCGGAGACTACCGACTACTGAACAGCCGCACTATCCCGGACCGTTATCCGGTGCGTCATATCCACGATTTTTCTCATCACATCAGAGGGTGTACTACATTTTCTGTCATCGACCTGGTAAAAGCATACACCCAAATTCCTGTGAACCCTGAGGACATCCCCAAGACAGCTATTATAACGCCCTTCGGTCTGTATGAATTTCCATTCATGAGTTTCGGTTTACGAAACGCCGGACAAACGTTCCAACGCTTCATCGATGAAGTTCTGCAAGGGTTAGACTTCTGCTTCCCTTACATTGACGACATATTGGTATTTTCGAAGTCAGCGAAGGAACACGAGCAACACCTCCGCACTCTATTCCGGCGCCTCTCCGACCGGGGACTTCTCATCAACACCTCGAAAACCGTTCTAGGAGAAAACACCGTGACATTTTTAGGGTACGAAATTTCAGCCGAAGGTACTCGTCCTTTGCCTGACAGAATAACATCCCTTCAAAACTTCCCGTTACCCAAGTCTTCTCGTGATCTCCGCCGATTCCTCGGGATGATCAACTTCTACAGAAGGTTCCTGCCCTCCGCCGCATCCCACCAAGCATCGCTCCATGAAGCTCTCTCTGGACTGAGAGGCTCTCAACCTGTTCCCTGGACCCCACAGCTGGAGAAAGCGTTTTCCGATTGCAAAAACGCTCTTGGCAAAGCAACGCTTCTCACACACCCCGTTCCCGGAGTTCCGCTCGGACTATTCACTGATGCATCGAACCTCTCCGTGGCAGCAGCACTGATGCAGTTCACGAACAACTTCTGGCAACCACTGGCATTTTACTCAAAAAAGCTGACGACCAAACAATCGGAATGGCCAGCTTACTATCGTGAACTACTTGCAATTTACAATGCTGTGCAACACTTCCGACACATTCTGGAAGCCCAGCATTGTACAATTTACACAGACCACCAACCAATCACTTTTGCGTTCCAACAAAAACGCGAAAAATTGCCGCCCATCCAGCTGAATCAGCTATCCTTCATCGGCCAATTCACGACGGACATCCAGCACGTCAGCGGAGCTGAGAACGTCGTAGCAGACGCACTTTCCCGTGTCGCCGCTCTGTCAGCTGCTCCCGTCGACCTCAAAGATCTTGCGAAAGCACAGGAATCGGATCCCGAACTACAGTCTCTGATGAAGGAAGACTCCTCTCTACAATTGGAGAAAATCGTGACCCCAGGATCCAACTTGACAGTAATCTGCGACGTATCAACAGGGAAACCGAGGCCCTTCGTGCCCAAAGACCTTCGGCGCCAGGTGTATCACTCTCTGCATGGACTCAGCCACCCCGGAGCAAGGATCACTGCCAGGCTGGTTTCCACCCGTTTTGTTTGGCCCCGAGTACAGAGCGATTGTCGTGCCTGGACCCGTTCCTGCCTCAACTGCCAGCGATCCAAAGTCACTCGACACACGACAGCCCCAATAGAGCACTTTTCACCTTCCCCAGTCAGGTTTAGACACGTCCACATCGACATCATCGGGCCCCTCCCCATTGCCAAGTCTTTCCGCTACTGCCTCACTGCGACGGACCGATTTACACGTTGGACGGAGGTGTGGCCTCTGGAGGGCATCACCGCTGAGGAAGTGGCGAACGCCTTTTTCAACGGGTGGATATCCCGCTTCGGTTGCCCAGAAATTGTCACCACCGATCAAGGCCGCCAGTTCGAGTCGCAACTTTTCCACTACCTTGGCACCCAGTCTGGTTTCAAACGATCTAGAACCTCAAGCTACCATCCAATCGCTAACGGGATGATCGAAAGATTCCACCGGCAGCTAAAGGCGTCTCTGATGTGCCACCCCGACTCCTCCTGGCTAGAAGCTCTCCCAGTAGTGCTCCTCGGCATCCGGAGCGCCGTGAAAGAAGATTTGGGAACATCTCCCGCGGAGCTTGTCTACGGAGAACCTCTTCGCCTGCCTGGGGAGTTGATTGCCCCGACCACGACGGAAGACTCTTCCATGGATCCATCATCGCTCGTGGATAGACTCAGAAGTCATATGGCCAGACTGCGCCCCATACCAGCCACTCGGCACTCCAAGATCACTCCCTTCGTGTTCAAGGACCTTGACAAATGTTCGCACGTAATGTTGCGGGACGACACGATCCGCGGGGCTCTGAAGTCACCTTATTCCGGGCCCCACCGCGTTGTACAACGCCACGGGAAAACGATTTCCATCCGCATCGGGACAAAGGTCGTCAGGGTTAGCCTGGACAGGGTGAAACCCGGCTACACAATGGACGACGAAGGCCGTGCACCGTCCACCGTTTCCCAACCCCCTGGCTCCACCTCAAAGCCCGAACCAAAAATACTGCCCGAACCGCCCGGCGGTGTGATTACTCGTTCCGGACGTCGTGTCCGCTTTCGGGACATCTTCCAAGCTGGGCTAATTCACTACCCAGGGGGGTGATGTGGCGTTGCCAACACCCGCTAGGTGGCGCACAGAGATACCGCACGAGAGAAAGAAAAGCATGAGAGGTCACGCGGACGCAGAGCAGCGCGCATCTCCGAATTCCATTTTTGCTAATTTAATTTTTGGTCGCTCATGTTGGATCTTGTACTAACTGCTCTTGTAAATAAATGTAAATAAATCGATGTAAATATTTCTCGATTGTGATATATTCCACAGAAGTATTGAAACTGCAATTAAATTACACGTTGTAAAAGCGAAATTTTAAGATCTCTTTGGACTCTTTAAGGGCCCCCCCCCCCTTTAAGAGACCTTCTTTGAAGGTCTCTTAAAGGGGGAGTAGCCTTCAGTATGAGTAGCCTTAAGTATGAGCCTTCTTTGAATTCATGATTGGCGGATATACGGGCCTCGACTTCCTACCCTAAACCCGCCACTGAGAGGCACTTTAATTTCACCACTGGTAAAGAGATTGAAAATTACGTGCCCCTTCTAGCTCGGCCGGCTTGGACTTCTACCTCTTTTTTTTTTTTTTTTTTTGTGTGTGTGTGTTTCGTGCAGCTGAAAGCTTGGAAATTATTTGTGAAAAAACTAAAACCGAAAATGATTGCACTTTATTTCAAATTTCTTGCTGGGAGGAATACTAACACTTTATTTTAAATTTCTTGCCAGGGAGGAATAATTACACTTTATTTTAACGCATTAATGCCTGACATTTTTTCCCAAAGATATTTTGTATACTGGTTACAAACAGTGTTTAATGGGCAAAAAAAATAATAAAAAAAAATATTATGCAAAAAATATTTTTTTTTTATTAAGGAAAGAAAAATCGTCCCTTAAAAGTTACGATAGACCCCAGAGGGTACATACTTTTTTTACTAAAATTTTTTTCTGCTTACGATATAATATTTAAAAAGACATTTTATAAGAAGAAATAAAATCAGCAATTAACATAAACTGGGAAGCTGGGAATAACTTTGAAAACTTAGCTTTTTTTCTTGAGATTGTGAATAATGTAATTTTTGATAAAGATCATGTTAAAACTGCTACAGAAGGCACTTTACAATGGTTATGTGCTGCAATCTGTTAATAACGAATTGAAACAATATCAAGGTACTAATTGAACACTATTATTCGGTTGAAATGTTCATTTTGGTGAAATTCAGACCCTTTTTTGGACCGTCCCTAAAAAGGGACGCTAGGCATTAATGGGTTAAATTTATTGAGTGTAGCATTAATTTAAAAACTCTTATTTCCTGGCTGACTAGAAAAACAGGGGGAATGAGAAGAAAGAGAGAAACGTAATTTGCTGATTAATAATCTACATGCGTTGAATATTTTTTATTTAAAGATTTCTATTCAAAATGATTAGGATTTTTTCTATGCGTTTTCTAATTGAAATATCTTCATTTTCCCAAGACACGTTCTTTTTCCTCTTTAGTAAATCGCGAGGGCTCCCTGACCCTCTTGGGTTGCACCACTGCCTGGTGCCATCTAACGAATTATTATTAGCAATAATTATTTATTTATGTATTTCAAGCTAAAAGCATGTAAATAATTTAAGAGTAAACTTAAACCCAATAATAATAACTACCTTTATTTTTTAAAAAAATCCGAATTTTTTCTGGGGGGGGGTATAGGAGGGAAATACCCTCTGGAGCCTTCCCTTATATACACCTTTGAAAACAATGTAAATAGAGAGTGATTTTTTTCTTAAGGATTTTTTTTTTTTTTTTTTTTGAGCAAGCACAAACCGAACACCTACTTTTGAAAAAATCTTTCTCAATTTCGGGGGGGGGCCCTCGCCCCCCCCCCTCTTTAAATACGCCCATGACTGTTTTTATAAGCCAATGCCACCGTTTGCAAGAAAATAACAACCAGCTCGTTGAAGCATTAGAGACTGAAGTTTTACTCTTATTTTCTGCTCATTAGTTTGAAACCTTCAAAACAACTGAATGCAAGAAATATCATTAAGAAGATATGCTTGGGCATAGATTTATAGCAACAGTAAAAACCGTTTACCGTAGTTTTTATCTTTACTTTTTTAATATGAGGCCGTATCATGACTTCTCGCTGATGTGCTAAAATATATTGTTGAAGTGTTAAGTATAGCCACAAGTGTAAAGATATATTCAACTTTTTCGGGCGATCCTTTACTTTCGACTCTGCCACAAATATTTACTATAAACTGAAGAATACAAAACAAGAGCGAAACTGCAATCTGAAAATGACGCAACCGGCTGTTAGATATTTGCTTATAGCTTTTGCTCCAACAAGGAATAGTTACTCAGGGCCGGCCTTAGCAAATGCGGGGCCCGATTGGAGAACTGTGGCGGGGCCCCCTTTGCAAAATGATTGCATTTAGTTTGAGGCTCAAATGAATATAACTCTTTTTAAAACAAAAACCTTTTGTTTCGCTATATTTTACAAGAAAAAAAAATAATAAATCAATAGTTTGCTGAAACAAGCCATTACAGACTAACCTTTCTTTCTATTTTATGCACTTTCCCTGACCCTTTCGTTGATGATGAAAAGACTACTTATATAACCGTTTCATATATCCGAAAAAGCATGTTGCATTTTTGATTATATTCCCAAGAACTAAGTTGTACTAGTGGCAGGCAAATAGTGGGTTCCCTTGCTCCTACATCATAAATTGAACGAAACGTAGCCCTACATTTTCAGACGGATTAAACACCGGGTAAATATTGCCAAATAGCTTTTTATTTTGATATAGTTTTTTTTTTAACATTTACCTAAAGGCGAAAATAATTTGTCGGCGCGGGGCCCCTTGCTCCTACATCATGAATTGAACTAAACGTAGCACCATACTTTCAGACGGATTAAACACCAGGTAAATATTGCCAATTAACTTCTTATTTTAATATAGTTTTTTTGTTAACATTTACCTAAAGGCAAAAATAATTTGTCGGGGCGGGGCCCCTTGCTTCTACAGCATAAATTGAACTAAACGTAGCCCCATACTTTCAAACAGATTAAACCTGAGTTAAATATTGCCAATTAGCTTTTTATTTTAATATAGTTCTTTTTTCTCATTTACCTAAAGGCAAAAATAATTTGTTGGCGCGGGGCCCCTTGCTAGTGCGGGGCCCGATTGGACAAAATCGGCCCAATCGGCCTAAGACCGGCCCTGTAGTTACTTGTAGCAAAATACCACTCCAAGAACGTCTTTTTTTTATTCTTGAACGTAAGAAATGTAGGCTAGTAAATCTTATTCACGTTCATCATTGCCGATATTTAGTATCGTAGTATTGCATGCGACTCTCAATGTGTCTTGTGCTTCTAGTGGAGATCTTCAAGGAAGGGGAGGCGGAGACCCCGTGCTATAAAGGGAATGAAGAAACTGCCCCCTCTGGTTCCCGCATTTGTCCCGCGGAAATCACCGAATGCAAGGAAGGCTGGATCGGCCCCAACTACGGGATAACCAGCTTCGATAACATCTTCTTCGCCATGTTGACGGTCTTCCAGTGCATTACCATGGAGGGTTGGACAGCAATGCTGTATTGGGTGAGTACGTGGGAACTCGATGAAATTACGCCCCACAACTTTAATCTGTGCTATTTTTATCAAGGACGGACTGGCCCGCGTGGCCACTAGCCGGAGCGCCTTCTTGTCTGGTGCGCCCTCAAGAAATTGCATCTTGTTTATTTTATTTATTTATTTATTTGTAACGGTTGAAGCAAGTGAAACAATCCCTAATTACTGTATTCCTTGTTCTGTGTATTCATTGCAGGTATACATGTGTTTAGGTATGCATGTGTTTTCATTTTCTATTTTGTCTTTGTATTTTATTTTTTTCTGCAAGCCATAAAAATAATTTTTAAAAAATGTTTTACTAAAATATCAAAAGTAATTTTAAGCATTTTTGAATAATTTTCAGTTCATGCATATGTCTGAATTATTCTAATTCTGCTATTTGTTGAGCTTTAAGATGTGTACAAGTTAGTAATATGTTTCTCTAAGAAGTTTTGCTTGCAGAAATCTTGGGGCAGAAAAACTTATCGCCCTAAAACTCTTGCTAGCTACGGACATAGAAATTTAGCTTCACACGAGTCAATAATATCAGCGATGATGTTTACGAAAAAATCATTTTACCAAGTCACTAATATAATGCTCTCTTAGCGAGAATTTTCTCCGTAATATTTTGTAATCGCAAAGCTATGGAATTTTGCATCGCATCTATAGTCGGGGCAAATCGAGCCTGGCACCCATTGTGGAGACAACGGAGATCCTAATCAAGCCTTATAACGCTGCCGTGTATGGTTTAATCCAGGTGTAGCGGTGTATGTATAAATCTGAAGAAAAAAAATTAAACAATGGAAGACAGAAAAAATTCTGGATTTAACTTTAGTAATAAAAATGTAACTTGTTTCTTACACAAAGTTAAAGAGTAAAAAACTCAAACCAATACGGAAACCTGAGAAAAATACATTCAAATATTACCTCCTTGTAATGTCCATACCCATTGTTGAAATATTGTTGTTGTTAGTGCGTCATGTAACCTTTAAGTCACTCAAATCAGAAAGTAAAAGGTTTTCTGAAATTACGTGAGCAAAGTGTAATCGCCGATCAAACAACTTTGGTAGATTTTCAAAGACGATAACATTGGATTAAACTTGACGGCATAGATAAAAAACAAGCGTGAGCATGAAACCTCGAAAGAAAGTTTCCCCCTGTACGAGGACTCCCTTTCGGATGACGTGCAATTCGGATGCTTGTCTAAGAGTACGTGCTCGAACAGTACGTGAATGAATAGTGCTCAGTGATGTATATTGTATATTAAACGCAATGTGGCAGCACAGTAGAACTCAAGCGTGCTTGGAAAATGCATATTTTACCCCTTCTTCTTTTTACATCAGTTTTTGAGATTAACTAGAGCATTAAGATTTGTTTCTGGAGCTAGTTGCCTTCTTAGACCATATTTCACTGATAGCTATTTATATAACAAGAAAAAAACAATAATAAAAATTCTAACTAGGTTAATGAATATGAAGTGAAATCGCATTTATCAAATCCAATTGCATGTAAAGCCTTCCGTCATACAAAAAATTGATTTTTTTTTTTTTAATTTTGTATTTATGTAGCACTAATCATTTCTAACGATTAAGCATTGTTTTTGATGAAAATCTAATTGGAGTAACTGAGACCTGGGCAACTGACAATGTGTTAAATCACATGTCTAACTTCCTTTTTATTGTAACACATTTGAATTCAAGGTTGTGTTTGTGAAATTTTGTACACAATAAGAATTATGTCTTTTTTTTTTTTTTTTTTTTTTTTTTTTTTTTTTTTTCTTTTTGCAGACAAATGATTCGATGGGGAGTTCGTATAACTGGATATATTTCGTGCCCCTTATCATCATTGGATCCTTTTTTATGCTCAATTTAGTTCTTGGTGTCCTTAGTGGGTATGTTTCTACGGTTTCCACAATTTCTTTATCATTTGAATTCTTTGGATCATGTAAAATCAGATATTATGTATTTTTAGTGTATATTTGTTGTTGTTGCTGTTGTTGTTAATTGTACCACTCGGGCACCTGAGTTTGAGTAAATACATCTACCCGATTTAAGGTGGAATTGGTGCGACTTCCGTTTTTACGACCACCATTAAGGTAGAAGTTCGATTTAGCTCAGCAAATATGCCATAAGACCCGTTTATAGGACAGGCAGCCAGTCACAACCTACGCATTCACACAGAGAAAGAACACGGACAGAAGACAGAGAAAGTAATTCATATCCGAGCCGGGATTCGAACCCGGGGCCTCCCCATCCCGGTCAGACTTCTTTGACTACTAGACAAGGTCTGAATACTCCTCCTGAATACTAAATGCCTACTACATTTGCCTTAATACGGGAGACAGTTGCTCCACTTTGAGCGCCACCTTGCGGCAATCCCATGATGCCGTTGTTATGGCGATAAATCCAACCAATATTCGAATTAATTTTTTTGATTGGTTAATTTTTAAATTTAAAATTAGAAATCAACCAATCGTTAATTTCTCTGTCTCGAACTCCGATAGATAGCAGTGCTTCGTGAACCAAGGGAGAAATTTTATTCTGTGCTAAAAACCAGAAAGCAGTATGCATTTACTATTTATGAGGCGTTGATATAATCTGGGCTCTGGCTTTAATGCATTGCTGAAAAAATTAACAGAAGCATTAAATGATAGTGACATAAAAGAAAAACAATTTGTTATTAAAAAAAAAATACTTTCTCAAAAACCACAACATAGATTTCCTAAACCCACACTAACAGATAATAGCTTTCACAAAATAACAAAATTCGCCAGCAATCGTTCCAAACTTATTAAAATATTTCAGTTGCATTGATGCAGTCGACTCAGTTTCGTTTTCCGCAAAGAACGGATTTTTTTTTTTTTTTTTTTTTATACACATTTTGCCCACATAGCACCATTATTCTTTATCGCTCACACATCGCTAGCATCAATATGAAGTTTTCTCGGCCTATTTTGGATACTTTCCCAAACTGGTCAATTTCTTAAACGCTTCAAACCATCGGAATATTCTCCTTGACCGATAGGGGAATGCTGGCTTCTCGCCAACTGGGTCATAAGTCTGTTGCATTGTTAGTCGAATTCTAATCGACTTTTTGTAAATAAAACAATCCTTAACTGTTTTTTTATTATTTTTTTGAATATACAAATAACGTTTTCGTACAGCTTTTATTTGTAATCAAGCTATTCTACGGTCATAAGAAAGAAAGCCATATCTCGAAAATAAAAAATCTTAGGAAAAACTAGAAGACATAAATGTTTAACCTTCATAAATGCAATTATATTTAGAAAAAAAAAAAAGTTGTTTTAGCTCATTAGTAGAGCAAACCGATTAGTAGACCGAACAAAATTTTTCATTTCTTTTATAATTATATCTTTGAACAAACAACAAAAAATCTAAAAATGAATTGCAGCAAAATATGGATTTTAGGCCTTTTAAATTATAACGGCAGTATTGCATAGTTTGGAATTTTAAATCAGCTTCAATTTAAAAAAAAAAACATATATATAGGGGAGAGTGGTAATGAATGGGCCACTTTTTGGTTTTGAATTTTTGTAATTTTTTCTAACACTTTGTTTTTACTCTAAATTGGTGTTTTAGTTACTTTACTTATCTGGCTATCTAAAAAAGTCATAAAAGTTGGATTAGCACCTGTCTATAATGAATTATAATAGAAAATAAAAATTTTGAAATTTGGCCCATTCAACCCCACCTATGGGGTTGAATGGGCCATCGAAGGTAATGAATGGGCCACTAAATGAATTCAATGAAAACATGTGGATTTAATCTTTTATTTGCTGAATATGACAAAATAAATGTGGCACTTGACATGATGATACAAAATCATACTGATTTAAAATTATATTATATAAACATCAAAACTGATGCAATTAAAATAGAACTGATGCATAGCAATTGTATCAGAAAAATGACGAAATAATGAGATTGTAAGAACTAAATAACATCAAATATATATTAAAAAAATAACAGGTAATACATACTATGATTTAATAAAATTTATATATTTCAAAAACAATATTAAAAATCACTTTCAAAAACTTCATCTTCATTTTCAAACTTGTCAAAATTCAAAAATTTTTTTTAAATTTACTAGACGTCGGGAATAAGAAATATCTAACTTAAGTTACCAAGAAAGAAAATGAAATTGTACTGTGAGGAATATAATATGAAGGAGAGAGGGGAGCTTTTTCAAGCCACGCACTGCGACCAGAGGTCTATTGTACTATAGGAATATAATATAGATCTGAAAATTATATTTAGAAGCTACTACAAACCTATTTTGACGACAGTAGTCTTTATCTATGACAGTCAGTTGTGTTTCATATTAATGCGAAAATCCAAAGAAAAGGAAGAAAAACAATATTTAGGTGACCCATTCATTACCATGACATAGTGGCCCATTCAGCCCCACCTATACTTTTGGAATACATTTAGGTTTTTTGAGTACATTGAATTTAGATAACATCAAAATACATCTTAAGATTAGTTTATAGATATGGAAAGACTAGCTTATACATATGTATGCAGTGAAATACTTGGTACATTTTAGATAGGAAATGTTTTACTAAAAAGGGAAAAACTTACTTTTCAGTCAGATTCTTGACCATGCCACTCTAGTTTGAAATTGGCTCAGCGCAAGCGAATGAAAATTGGATGAGTTTAGTAGAGCAAATAGCTACATCTATTGGTGGCATCAAAAAAAAAAATCATGCAAATACTTTTTCATATTTTGTTAGTGGCCCATTCATCACCATGGCCCATTCATTACCACTCTCCCCTACTTATAGGTTTCTGAAATTTATCGAAACATAAACATTCACATTACTAATACATGGACATATTACTATAGGATTTTTTTTTCCATCTTTTTTCCCTACGCGTGAAAATGCTCCCTTACATGAATCTTTTTACGGGAAAAAAACTCACTTTGAAAGAATAAGATTTCCAGAAACATTGAAGACCAAAAAAGTTATTAATTCCGTATAAAAGCTGACTTTCTAAGGAAGAGATGCAATAAGATGAGTAATTAAAAGATGCGTACTTAGTTGCTAAGAAAATTTAGAATGTTTGACATTTTGCAGAGAACAAAATATTTATTATTTTTTATTTATTTGTTTATTTTTTTTTATTTATATTAATTTATTTATTTATATAAATATGTTTTTTTTCACTTTCCACAATGCTAAATTTTAATTTAAAGTACGAAGCAACAAAATACGCTTTGCTATTGTTTTGAGGTTTATATTCGATTTTCAATGCACAAAATATGTTTGCAAAGGTGAATATCTCTATGCCATCAATGATTCTGTAACGTTAGTTATTACTAAGTTTGCACTCCAAACTATGTCAGGTATCCTTTTCTTCAGCTGAAATAATCATTTTAAAATAAGTATTTCTTCATCCCCGATCATAAGTACCCGAAAGATCTCTAAAAGATTTTCTTTCCTTCCTTTTTTTCTTCCAGTTCCTTATTGTACATTATTTTTAAATTTTATTTTTACCTTCTTTGTTTTTGGATCCTTGTCTGCTTCTCCCCATATACAATTTCAACATAAAGTCTTATTTTTAGGTTGAAGAAAAAACGTTACATATTTAAATAATAATATTATTTAATGTGAAAAATGTTTTTGACGAAAAGAATAATTCACTTATTCTCTTTCCTTTAGTGAATTTGCAAAAGAGAGAGAGCGTGTAGAAAATAGACAAGAATTTCTTAAGCTAAGAAGACAACAACAATTAGAAAGAGAGCTTAATGGATATGTAGAATGGATATGTAAAGCTGGTATGTACTTAAAAACTGTTACTACTGTTTTCAATTCAATTTTCACCCCTGGCGCAATAATTAAGGGAATTATAAGTTTGACGTGTCTGTGTATCTGTCTGCGGCACCGTACAGAGTAAGCGGATGGACCAATTTTGAGTTATTTTCTTTTTCTTTGTTTTGTTCGAAAGGTGAAGTGTTGAGAGTGTTCTTAACTATTTCGCGTCTTCGGATGACATTAATTAACAAAGGTATTAATTACTAACCTTTAAAAGTTTTTTCTCTATTTTTGAAGTGAATATATACTGGAAAATTTAAAACACAATTGTACCAAAATAAAGGGGAAAAAATATGCGTCTGATAAGATGTATTTGGAGCTTCCATGTAAAATAGCTCTCGAATTATAACGTTTTTTAGCAAATGCGGCTAAGCTATAAATTTACGCGATTGGAGACCGATGTCATCATTGGACGACGAGGAAAGAAAATTCAATGATTTAAAATGTTTATCTGTTACCAGTTTCTATTTGTTAAATGTTAAAATACTTGTAATTGATTTTAGTGTAAGAATTTTCCATTTTCGCTCTTCATTCTGCTTTTGCGACTAGTACTTGTAAGAATTATCTTTCCTTTTCCGTGTTTGCCATTTCCTCTTGAAAACAATTAAATATATCTGTACCTCAGAACCAGACTAACGTAAGTCCATTTTCGTCATTTTTCAGTAGAGGGGAAAAAGATATATTCGACATTCGTTTTTCAACTCTACCGAAAAATGACGAAAATGGACTTACATTAGTCTGATTCTGAGGTACAGATATTTAGATTTAAAATGCTTTATGACCAGAGAAGTTTGTTTTAATGTAAGTTCTCCAATCAGGGTCAGGGTTGTCTAAATTTTTAAATTGGTCTTTGTACTTGTAAATAAAACTATTTGTAGTTCATACAAATAGAATAGCTCTAGAACTAAAAACAGTAAAAAATAATTCAATAATATGTATTTTCAATGTTTAGTAGTAGTAATCATAAATTAATTACTGAATTATTTAGGTTTGTCTTTTAACTGAATAAAAAATGCTTTATGATGTAGAATTTTCTTTTTGTAGAGGAAGTTATATTGAATGAAGAAAGAACAACAGAAGAAGAGAAACTGCACATTATGGAAGGTACGATACATCTCATTTTTCACTGTTGTGCAAAATGCAAGAAGCATTGTATTCCAGAAAAAAAATTTTATCGACAGATTTTAAATTGTACTCACTCCTACTGAATCAAGTAGGTTTTTTTTTTTTTTTTTTTTTCAATTGCCCTTTAATGAGTGAACTTTACCCGCGTTGGGAGTCTTTTTATATCAAATTCAGAGTTATTGTAACCACGGGTACCTCAAAGCTCAATATTTGGATTTGGAAGAGAAGAAATTCCCAATTTATCGAATGATAAACACTCAAGCACACACATAAGCATCTAATGTAAATGTTTCATTTAAAAAAAATCCTGTTTTGCAATATTATCTCCAAATTTGCCAAAAACGGACATTTTTTGGAGACCACAGCGACTTCCCACAATTGCGGATCTAGCTTCTGGTTAAGGAGGGGGTCATTTTCGGAAAGGAGGGGTCAAAGTGCAATTTTTGTACCAAAGTGCTAGGTTTTGGCAATTTTTTCGTAATATAAGTCCCAAAATATGCTATATTTGGTCGGCTAAACGGGGGGGGGGGGTCATGACCCCTCCCTCTGGATCCGCGCCTGACTTCCCATGACCTACCATCGTGGTGCCCGTTCGCAACGTTAAAGAAACGCGATTTATTTTATAGGACATAGGACTATTTATTTATCATGCACATATGTAGGGTTAATACAAACTAACGATTGTGTGAATAAAGCTAAGAAAAGTCATCAACAAAAAAGAAAACGCTAGTTTTCTTATTTTCGAATTAGTAACTATCGAGGAAAATATGGAGATATAAAGAACATGATTAAAATATGGTCAAAAAATTGAGAATTTCACAACAAATAAACTGTTTATTATTTCTTTGCGAAGTTAAAAACTTAAAACCTTTTTTTTACATTAAAAAGTTCTTTGGCTTTAAAAATATTTTTTGAATGACGTCTCATTTCGTCTTCTGCAGCACACTCATAAATATCTAATACCAGCAGTCACGTGTTTGTGGTATAACAGCGAAAAACGGATGAGATGGCACTCCCTTTCGATACGTTACTCTC
Source organism: Uloborus plumipes (assembly GCA_038373865.1). Lineage (NCBI taxonomy): Eukaryota > Metazoa > Arthropoda > Arachnida > Araneae > Uloboridae > Uloborus > Uloborus plumipes. Next base: position 77,509 of record JAXGGA010001296.1, read on the forward strand.
ATTATGAAGTTTATGAACTTCTACTTCTACTTCCGCTTATGATTGACTCTCGCGCGCGTTTCGGGCGAATTGCTTGTCAGTTGTGTTGTTAAGTGCGATTTTTATTACTGCAGTGTATTTCTCATTAGAAAATACTTATACTAAATTTATACTTTGAAATTATTTTTTGTTTGCCATTATGGTTATTGTCGCTGCGAATCTTGACTTTACATCAGAATTATTTAGTCCTCGAAAAGCACTTTCATCTAAGCATGTGACTTTACCTTTTCCTAACTCAAAAACCTATAATAATTTGTCCGAATATTATGCTTATACTTTTGGAAAGAAGGGATCTCGAGAAAATAAGGTATCTAATTCGAAGAAAAATGAGAGTGATCAGATGCCTGAAAGAAATTATGCTTGGTACTACGCGTACGGAGGGTTAGAATACTCGGAGGATGAAAAAATAGAAGAATATTTTTCTCGAGATATTCGATCGAAATCAAGTGTAGCATTGCCAATTAAGCGGAAAGCAACAAAAAGTTTTCCAGAACCAAGTAAAAGTGAAAAATGTGACGCCTTTGCTCCTCTTCGTTCTAACAAAGTAATCGTTAGTAAAGCAACTAATAGCTGGCAATGCAAAAAATATTTTTGCTATTCTGTTAAAAATGTAAGAAAAAGGTTGTCCCTTAGACAAACGATTGATACGTTTTTCGAAAAACAAACTAAAGGAACGGCTAGTGGTACTACCGGTAACTTGCCTGACTGTAAGACAAAAGATACTGAAATAGTTTCAGGATGCTCAGATATAAATGAAAAAGGTGAAAAATTGAATGACATTTATGACAGTGATTCATCTGACGATTCTCTGTCTCAAGTTGCAGAAAAGATATTGAGTTATAATACTTCAGGTGCTCCAACTATGAATAATAGAAGATTTTGTAACCAGAAGCAACTTCACATCAAGTCTGATGCTTTACCTAAAGATGATACAGTAATTCCAGTAAAGGCAACTGGGATAGACTCAAATGTTATGAACCAAAGTTCTTCTAATAAATTATTTCTTAAAAATCCCTTTCTCTTTAACCCTCAAAATAATTTTTCATTAACAGATAGTAAAGTGTGCTCAAACCAACAGCTTGGGCAACTTAGCATCAATAAAATCATATCAGCTGAAGATCCTGCAAAAGTTTTGAAATCAAAAGAAAATAGCTTTGATTGTCAAGTGAAATCTGCAGTCGGAAAGAAATTACATGCTATGAATAAGCATAGTATTGATAATATTTGTCCTGGCTTTAGTGTTTCAAATCCTCAACAAAGCCTACCATCAGTTAATAATGGTAAAGTGCTCCAAAAAGAGAGCCCAAAGCAACTCAAAAAAGTCCTTTCAGCCTCCAGTGTTAAACCAAAAGGTTTTTCAAAATCTGAAAATTCCAGTGATTGCATACTCAAACCCACAACTAAAGAAAATATTAGTGATGTTTTTAGCAGTTGCACTCTTCTTCCCACTGCGAGTTCTGTTGCAATGGAGGTGAAATCTAGAAGTAAAGTTAAATCAAATGGAAGGATAGTCCAAAGTGATCAAAGACCTGCGAAAAAAGCGTTTAATGTGCATTATCCTAAGCCAAACGAAGATGTTAGCATGCTTAAGGCTAAAGTGAAGAACCAGGTTAATCGAAACAATAATTCTGTTGCCCGTAAAGAAAACATTCAGACTCCTTCAAATGATGCAGGAACTGGTTTTTTGCTCAAATATGGTGCTATAATTCCAAATAACAATAAATTACGTGGTTTTAAAATCCCTCTTAAGCCAAAAGTTTTGTCTGAGATAAGTAATTGATGTGAAAATAAAGGTTTTTATCCGAAATGGTTCTGATTCTAAAACGTTGCACATATACCTATTGAACTAAATAATTGTGTTTCTATTTCCATCGCAAAAAAATTTTCATGATTTATGGTATTTTCTATAAAAAATTACAATATTATATTTTAATTGTATTCAATGGTGTATTGAATAAATTCCTTTGTTTATGCAATAATGTTTTTAAAAATATTTCTGCACACTAGTTATAAGTTGATTTATTCTATAAAAATAACATTGTATCTTACTTTTCCATGCTATCTGAAATAAATCATTCTTTTTGTTAAAATCTTTAATAAATACAAAATAGCAGATAATACATTATTTCAGCATACAAATATTTCGCTCTCTTCTCCATCTCTATTATCTAAATTGCCTTAGATGCAAATCATTTGGGGAATGAATGATATGTCTTAAATCGAACCTTATCATGTGTGCATTGTGCATTATTTGATGCTGCTCTATCATTTCGTTAATCTTTCATGGGTAAAAGTTAAAATATGTTATTAAAAATCATTGAGCTATGTTTTTTTATTTTAAAATTGACAAAATTTGATTATTTTTGTACTCCCAATTCTTTCATGCATTAGCATTTACCTCTTTTTTAATATAATGTGCTTAGTTTAGTCTTGCCTCATTACATTTTTTGGATTATTTCAATCTATGTTTGAGGATGTGGTCAATATTGTTTAGTGTATGTAAGGTGTTAGTGCTGTGCTGATTTTTAATTTTTTGTTGGCAAAATGCAAGTTTTGTGCAGTCCATCAAAATGCATTTTATAACTTATTTATTTTGCTAGGAATATTTATTCATTATGTTTCTGTTTCTATAAAAATATTTAATTTACTTATCAAAGTAAATTTAGCTGTGTTCGATGTAATTAGACTTAATAAAAGTTCATTTAAAAAAATTCTGCTCATTATTTCAAAAGGTGCTAATTGTTTCAAATTTGATAATTTTGTTTTATCGAGTTAAATATTAATTTCTTTATTTATTTCATTGACTTTTTTTCATGATTTTTAATTTTTACTATATTTTTTTGCCTTAAAAGTTTTTGCGAATGTCATTCAAGGAAGTTGAACCTATCTATACATTGAAGCATTTTCCTTCAATTAAAATTTTATTATATTAAGAGTAAAAGATTCCTCATGATTAATTTTTGGGGAATACTTATAGCTGGAAATTTTAGTTAAGTTACTCTAAAGAAATTTCGGGAATTATATTGTGTACGTGTAAAAAAGATTTAAAGGATATAAAACATTGTTTTAATCTTCCGTAAGAAGATTTGGCCATTGTTAATTTTTAAGTGCAGTAACATTGCATTAAACTTAAATAAAGTATGAAAGATATCTTGGGAAATCCAATAGCAGAAACAAATTGATGTGTATTTCTGACTTGTTTAGATGAAGGAAAAAAAATTGAAATTTTTTTAGGAAAAAGAATCTTAAAATTCAGCTAGTGAAAGTTTTACTGTATTTTATGGGATATCCATGGATAGCATGTTACTTGCATCTTTTTTTTAAACTTTTCTCAGTATTGATTTAGATTTGAGATTTTTCTTGTAGACTTTTTTTTTTTTTATTTGCATCGTGGACTCCTAAAAAAATTTTGCTATTGGGCTGAGAAAAGGACCGCACTGAATGTTTTAACATTTTATAAAATAAGGGAAATGACAGGGGAGTAGAAGTAAGTTCTGTATAAAATTACCATTTAAAGCTGAAATCGGTATTATCAACACTAGAACAGTTTATAATATTAAAATAGAAAATACTTCCAAAGCATTTTAATTTAAAAATTTAATTTTTGTTGATGGCTGTCATTTTTGAGCAATTTTAGTAAGATTTAAGCGTATTGTTTTCTTTCTCTTTAAACTTGCTGCAATAAACCGGATATTTTAAAGAAAAGTGGCTAATTCTGTTCCTAACAATATTTTTCGTAAATTGTACCAAAATGGGGTAGTCTTTAGTTTATGTTTTATGCTCTTCAAGAAGTTAAGAGTTTTACTTTCAGATCTATGTTAACTGAGTTGTTAAAAAAGAAATCAACTTCTGCAGTTCAGTTATAATATCATTATATATATATAAAAAAAATCCATCATTAAGTATGGAATTTAATGTGTCATAAGGACTGCAGTTTTGAAAGGTGTACTTATTATGTTTCCTCAATTGATGAAAAGCTATTTTAAAGTATTCATTTCATTCTATATATAATCTTCAGTATGCATTAGTGCAATTGAACTTCGTTAATTTGAGCATGCATAAAGAGAATTACTGTTAAGACAAACTACATTTCTGATCCCTGCCTTATGGTCTAGTATATTGTTCTTCAGATAAGACAAACTGATTTTTAAAGTCCTTTGAATCTTGTTTTAACAAGATTCGACTGTTTTGTAAAAAGGTAATTTCTCTGTCGTAAAAATTTATGGTGCGTGATAAACACTGCTTAAACATGCTAGATATCTTGAAATTTTTAGCTTTTTTCAATTTTCAGCTCAATATTGAGAATATTTTAGACCGATATGAATTTAAACATGACTTTATTTGGTTAATTTACCAAAATAATTGTTTCTTTTATTTTGTAATCCATCTTAATCAGTCCAAGAACTTATTATTCTTAACCCTTTGTTGCTACTGAAAATATTTTTATAGAAAAATTTAATTAATCTAATTTATCATTACAAATGGGCTTAGTGTAAGTGTAAAATTTCTTAATGCCTCATTTTTTTGATAAAATGCTAAAATTAATTGCTTAATTTATTTAATATGTAATAATTTCACATTTTGTAAAATTTGCTAAATTGCATTAGTTAAATTATTTTTACCATTACTTTTTGTTTAAAATATTTCATTTCTTTTTATTAACTATAGCAAGGCGTAAAGCTGCAGCCAAAAGGAAAAAATTGAAAAATATGCACAGTAGAAGCACGGAAGAAGAGGAAGAAGCTGATGATGAAGGTAGCTTTTGTAGTCCGTGGTTTTTTGATTATATGTATGTTTTTCCATTTCATTCTAGTGTATTGCATGTTATTGATGTGTGGTTGATTTCATGAGTATCTTCTCAAATTCTTACTTGTAAGCATTATACTGTGTGAAATGTATATGACTGCATGTAAAATTCAATTTTGCATGACATTTTTGCCTGTTGTTTCAATTTTGATTGTTTATAATATATTTCATAAATGTGTTTTAACTTTAAATCTGAACAAAAAGCAACATTTTGCATGCTTATTAAATTGTTTTGGTTTATTTATGAAATAATAAAAATATTTCAGATTCTTGGTATTTCTCACTTACGGCTTAAAGTAAAAAGCACATGCATTGAATTAAATGAAATATCTGTTCCCCACATTCAAGCAATGATTTAAAGAGTTTGGAAGCAAATCTTTAAATTTGATGTATCCTATAACAAACTACAATAATTATTGTTTATCATTCTTACGGCTGTAAAATTTTGGGGTTTGGGATGCAAAATTATATTTAGTATATAATAAATGTTATGAAGTCCTGATGCATTGTGCTGAAATTAGTAGACTAGTACTGACGTGTATAATGCAATAATCTTACGCAGTAAAACAATTTTCGAATTAGCTTAAATTTAGTAAGTGTCTTTTATGATAATTATATGTAAATATTCTAAAACAGAGTTTACCAAACTTTTAACCAGCCAGAGGGGACACGTATCTGAGAGATACACTAAAAGGAAATTTCATCTTTGTCAGGTGGAATACTTTAAGATAATTTTTAAAGTTCATTAAACAATGTACATTCAAAGAGGTTTAAATAAGGTAACTTTAATGTTTGATAAATATTATGTAAAATAAATATACATTAGCATATAAATACCATGAAGTATATATCACTATATTTATTATGTTCTATATCAGCCAACTTTGCTGATGACCCATAGTTTGGGAAACACTGTTCTAGAAGTTTTTAGACTTATATGTCTAGCAAGAGACTTTTAGACGGTTTTATAACAAATTTTTATTATGGTAAACTCAAGAGTTGTTTTGTCATGAGCTTAAGCATATGTTTATTTAATGCATAAAACTTGATTGCCTGCATACTGGTTAATGATATTAAGCTGATAATGTTATTTACTGATAGTTTGGAACAGAGCTCATTTTGGACTGAAACTTATTTCTGCTCTCTCTCTTTCTCTTTTTTTACTTCAAAATTTCACAAATTATATGATCAGCACAGGAGCTCGTCAATATTACTATTTGTAGCGCAGCAGTCTATCAGTTCTGAAACAACCCAATTTCTTCCCCATAAACCTTCCCCTTTTTTCCTTACAAAAATGTTCACATATGTAATGTAAATTTGTGCACAACTGGTAGCTTCTTTTTATCACCAAAACTAAATACACCCAATCAGGGTCTCTCTTAGTGAGAACACAGTAAGATTATTTATCATCACCTTTTTTTTCCATGCAAAGTAAAAAAATTGAAAGTATTTTCCTTTCACATACTATGTTTTACACTAATATTTCTCCCATTTGTCATTTTTCAATAAAACATTAGCTTTAATTTTTTTTTTTTTACATACCACTTGTTTATCAAATACTCATTGTTAAATGATTAAGGTTCTTTAATTCATTCAAATTTATGACCAATGATTTAGATTTGTCAAGGTACTTAGAGCAGAGGGAATCATTTCTGTTCAACTGTGCCTTGAATTTAATCTAGGGTTTGAGCCAAAACTTAAAATGTTTCATGAACTGCTGAGTTGCAAAAAAGAAAAAACTGCAAGCACTTAATGCTTTGAGTAAAAGGGAAATTTTCAACTGAAATAGAGTTGTATAAGAACTGATTAAGTGAAACAGAGGAATGATTGTTAAAGTACTTATACTATTATGCTAAAATATTTTTTTAACTTGGTATTATTAAAAGAGCTGCTCCTTGTACATTAGTACTATATGTCATCATGTGATTTTGTTTGATCTTGTGCAAGGGAAACTTGTTTGTTGTTCCCAAAGTCATTCTATGATTCTTACACTCTTTTACTTATGATTGTTTGTTTAGTTTTTACTCGATAATGCTTAACCTTTTGTCTTAATTATAAATTATCTAGTACTTGTTTTTTTTTTTAAAGCATTTTTTGTTCTAAATTGGTTCTTCAAAATGAGAGTAGAAACTTAACCAGTATGCAAAGCAATACATATATCAGTGATGGTGAATCAAGAAAATTCAATGGCTGTAGCAAATTCACTTATGTTTGATAATTTTTAAATATGAAAATGATTCTTCGTGTTAAACCTTTTTTTTTTTAATTTTGGAAAGAGAATTAAAAAACCCTAGTTGCATTATGATCATCTCAAAAATTTCTTCCAAATATTTCACACTGAACTCCTTCAGTAATCAAGTGTTACAGTTTATGCAATCTTACTTATTAGTTGTTACATTGTTAATGCATCCGTTGTTAGAATTACTCTTAGTATTCAATTTTATTATTGAATTAGTACTCATTTTTTTATGCTAAAGATTCAAAATAGCATTAATGTCTGTTACCAATTCATAAAGAGTTATTAGTTTATTCATTAGATATAGGATCATCTTGGGCATGTAAAGGGACCTGGATCAGCAGCAAATGGAATTCAACCAATCATTGTAATGATCAATAAAATAGATACTTAATTCATTTTTAATGGAGACTGTAAGAAAAGTTAATAAAAGAGGATGGAGGTGGAAATCGTTGTGGACTGCTTTCCTCAAATAACTCGTATTATGCAATAACTAAGCCCAAAAAGAAGATTATCAATAAAAATGCGTGATTTTTCATATTTTTCAAACCATGCCTCAAAAGGTTTAACTGTAAGAATCGGTTGCCGATTTACTGGTTGTAACTGTTGCAATTGCAGAGATCCCCCATGACCAAAGCGGCCCTACTAGAGAGTGTTTTACGTATTTCTGTGTTAAACAAAGGGGCCCCCAAAATTGCATTGCAACAGACCCCAAAACAGTAACTTTGCTACTGGTAAGAATTGGGGAATATTATCCTGGTAAACAGTATCATCAGTGATAATTTTTACCGTCCATTTGCAGTTTATGCTGCTTGTAATCTGTTTTGCATGTGATATTGAATTTCAGATTATTTAATCCATTGTGAAAATGATTCACCATCACAAGTATATAAAATATTCTCCTGTCACAGTATACTGAAATCTATTTTCTCTTTTAACGGAGCTGTAATAATTTATGTGTGAACCACTAATAACATTTTCTTCTCTTGCATGTGCTTCACCTGCTTTGCCCTCCACGTGGCACTAAATCCCACAGCACCAACTACTACAAAGTTTAAGATCAAAGGTATAGGAATTAAAATTGACGGGGTTTTCACCGGAAATTAAATTATTTGTCTATAGCTTAGATTTTTATACTCTAAAAGTGTTTCTCAAGGAATGTTTTAAAATTAAAATCCATCATAGTCTTAGTAATGTGAGTAAATAATCAGTGAATATCTAATGTATTTTGCATTAATGATTTTACTTTTCAGAAAATATATATTAATGTTCCAAAATAATTATAGTAGTTTAAAACTAAACAAGCGCAGATTGCATTTAATTCCTTGTTGAACAAGATAAACAAACTGTAGTAGTAAGTTTGCCAAACCATGTAGTTTATGTGTTTAAATTTTCATCAAATTATATAGTTATTATTTAAATTCTTTGATCCCTTTAATTTCATACAAAATGATTTCATTTAATATGTTTTTAATTTGTTGAATGCACTTTTGCTTACCAGCACTAGCTTTATCCCTCCTGCCAAAGACTGCGAAATTCATTATATTATAAAATGTTACACAAAAATGTACTACCAAATTTTTTATCCTCTCTGTTTGTAATTTGTGTCAACTATATAAATATTTTTTGCATGATTTTCCACAACTACTTGTACTTCCCAAGCAAGAATTGTGTGATTGTTTCCACTTGGGACATATTTCTGCAACATTTGTTTCCAAGCATCTAAGTACATTATTTGCATGTTTGTTGTGTGTGGATAAAGCTATTAATATTCAAGTATTATTAAACCTTCTTTCGTCAGATATTAAGAGTACAAGAATTTCAGGATTAAAACTTTCCTAATACAATTAATTAATTGTTCTTATTCTTTATGCTTTGCACCTTTTGTATGTATAAGTTGATGTGCACATTTGTGATAAATCTTGTATACTAATGTCATTTGCACGATTGTTGGATTTTTCTGGGAGAATTACTTATATTTATATTAATTTTTGTAAAAGCAGAGAGAAAGTCATGAGTCATTTAAATTATCTAATTTATTGTTTGTTTTACTCTTCATAACTTGTTAGTAGTTTGTTTTTCGAAATCTTCAGGAAAATATTTTGCTACAAGGTATTTTTAAAATGCTTTTAATAAACTAAATGAGTACCTATTTTCTGCTATAAGTTAAGTTTTAATTTGTGTGGATTTTGTAACACCTGATATCAATGCCAAAGAATTATTTTGGTGTAACTGATTACAAATAAAATTTTCCTCTTTAATTCTTTATCTTTCCTTATTCTGAGTAATTTTTACCCATATGTTTAATAAGTAGCAGACTTAACTAGCGATGAGACTTATTTTCATTCTTTTGTTAGTCTAAATCACTTAATGTAACACAATTCAGTTAATTATTTTAACAATTTTGATTGTTTTAATTTAGAATTTTTGTTTTGGGGGGATAAACTTGTAACAATTTCAACTCTGTTAAAACAAATCTGATGTGGATCTTATGCATTAAATTTTCATGTGATATATAAAAACTGTTACCATTTTTATTACATCTTTTGTTTGTTAATTTAAAATAATATTTGGTTTAATAAAATAATATAATTTGTATCTTTGCTTCAGGTTCTTAAGCACCTCAGCAATCTAACTTCATTTCCATTTTTAATTGTTTATTCATTTAAACTTATTTATTTCTTTGGGGAAAAAACTGATTTTTTTTAATTAGTTTTTTCCTAATTATTGCTTAACCATTATTTAGATTTTTGTTGCAGCAAAAGTGGATGAATATTACTAGAGTTTTTTTTTTTTTCAACATCTTTTTGTAAAAACAAGTATTTTGTTTCTCTTTTTTTATGAAGCTCTTCAATGCACAGCTATCTGAAGTTCAATATTTTCCCCTTTTTTTTAGAAATATTGCTTTTGTTCTCTTGTATTTCGCTTATTTCCCAAGTAACTTTGTGGAATGAGGTATTCAGATTAAAAATGAAATTTTCTCTCATCCCAAGATTCATTTAAATATTAATGATTTTAATATTTATAAGATTAAATGGTATTCCATCATAATGAATGATAAATTTATTCAGTTAAAACAAAATCAACTGTAGAATTGAAAGCTATAATCATCATTCTTATTTTATTCATTTTAAAACTCTTGGTTAAAAATTATATTTACACTTATTTATTTAATAACATATTTATTTATTTTCTTTACTTTTTCAGTTTTGTAAAATTAGTATGTTTATCAGTTGATGTTTAGTCTTTCATCACATCCTAAAGAAGTGAAAAATATAAACAAATATAAAAGCAAAAAATGATAGTTATATTTTCTTTTTCTCTGGTCCTATTCCACTTCTGTTTTCACTGTGATTTTATGTAATGAATAACTGCAGACTAATTTATTATTTTAGCTTTCTAGGCTCGTTTACAGGACAGAATGGAGAAAGTTTTGTCTTATACTTGATTTTTCTGTTTCACAGGCATTGCCAGGTCTTCCTATTTGAAAACGCCAATAAGAGATCGAGGGAAGTGTAAAAAGTTTTGGCGAGCAGAGAAAAGACTTAGGTTTTATATTCTTTCTGTTATTATATGCTTCATATACAGGGTGTCCACTCCTATCGTGGCACAATAGCTAATTTCTAAACCGTTAGAGATAAGCATATAGTTCATTTAGGAAAAATCTCCAAATTACGAAAGGAATTTTGGGTCTATGAAATGTTTTTCAAAAAATCAAATTTTGAAAAAGTTACGAAATTTAAATTTTTATACAGCCCCCCAGTCCTATCAGTTATGTTTAGTAAAACATTCTTGACACTGTAACGTTTAAAAATTTAAAAAAAATCACTCTTCTACGACAAAAATTGACCGAGTTATGACGTTTTGAAAAATCAAGGTTTTTAAAGGATTTCGTATACGGTCCCTTAAGCGATCGGTCAGTTTTTGTGGTAGAACAGTGATTTTTTTAGGTTTAAACGTTACAGTGTCAAGAATGTTTTACTAAATATGATTGATAGGACTGGGGGCTGCATAAAAATTTAAATTTCGTAACTCTTTCAAAATTTGATTTTTTGAAAAACATTGAATAGACCCAAAATTCCTTTTGTAATTTGGAGATTTTTTCCTAAATAAATTATATGCTTATCTCTAACGGTTTAGAAATTAGCTATTGGGCCACGATAGGAGTGGACACCCTGTATTTTTATTTTTTAGTATTTAAATTTTTTTTGCCCAATTTTGAAATAATTATGTGTCGCAGTGTGGAAGTGACCAAACATACGATTTTGTCGCTAATGAGTGGAATTCTATGAATTTCAATCATCAGGTTTGCAAAATTCTGGGTTTTTTTTTTTTTTTTTTCAATTCGGAGAATGATATTGAAAAATAAAACCAATTCTGTGCAACATATTTTTGAATTTTGGTGCAGTATACATTACATTGTCCACTGTTAAAGAAATAAAAAGTAATCTGGAAATCTGATGGCTAATGTTTAGATATTTTTACTCAATTTCAAATATGCTGTGAAATAACGTAAGCCTGATTTTCCATGTGCAAGTAACAAAACCTATAGATTATTTTCAGTGCATTATTCTGTATCCTGCCCAAGAAAAAGGGGGTTTTACTATTTCAATGGTTTATTCAATTTTTTTATGAAAGTAAATAAATTTCTTTTTATTTTTATCTAAGTTTAAGTTTGAAAATACAGATGTATTATGTGTATGGTAAAAAACTAGTATATTAGTTATACAACCAGTAATACAAATAGGCCAAGAGGGAGCAGTTTTAATAAATATTTTGATGATTTAAAAAATATATTCTTGTAAACATGTTTGTTTCCTGAAGATTGAAAACATAATTATAAAGTAATACATTTCCACCAATTAGCAGTGCGAATTTCCATGATCTTTTATCTTGGGCTGAAAGATTTCATCTTTTCTTGCTCTTATGCATTCACTTATATGAATGACAATACTTTCTGTGTTTTTTGTAGTATTGTTGTAAAATGATTATCTCTTTTTTAATAAAATACAAGCTGGGTAGCTACATAAGACTAAAGTGCTTATGTGGTGATCTCCCCAAAGGTTTTACACTAATATTAAATTGAACTAATGAGCAACAATGATTGTAATACAACCTTGGAAAACGCTGTTTTAAAGATCAATCCTCTGAGAATGATTACTCCTTAACAACTTTACTTTGTTTCCTAGTTTGCTTAGCAGAGTAGTATATAGTACCTTATCAAAAACTTATTGCTACCCAATCTGAGCAACATCTGCACATTTTTTTGTTTTCTGAAGGCATAGAAATCTTGTCGTAAAAATGAAATAAATTATTAAGGGTATTCTGTTTTAGGAACTGTTCATTTACTGGAGGATGCTTTTTTGCTAGTTGGTCTACCCTATCTCTCCTGAAACCATGTTGCGACCCTATCAATAAACCATTATTCTCCAGAAAAGGAATTATCTTTATCTTGATCAAAGTTTCAAGTGCGTTACCAACTGCTTAAGTTAAACTTGCCTGTCTACAATTTACTGCTTTAGCTTTGGACTAGGGATTCAACATTGATGTCAACATTTTAAACATCCACGTCTTTATTTTCTGCTTTACTAGCGGCATTTATTTTTTTGATTCAATTGATTTAAACAGCAAAATTGTTGAAAAATGGTCTACTGATAGCTTTCAGGATTCAGTATAGTGTATGTGTCAACCTCTAGCTTGCATGTATCTGAGTGTTTGTATCTGCTGATAGCTTGCGCTTGCCAGTGAGTGTATATGATCTTGTAATAATACGTCTCTATTTGGGATAATTCCCCCAATGTCATTAAATTGTTCATTAAAAATGAATTTATGGCATTAATTGATTGATAAGTTTATTTTAGTTTTTTTTTTTTTTTAATTCTGATGTCAGTGTTATACATTGGAACCTAATATGTCATTAAAAAAATGTTTATAAATGTATAATTATAATTAATGCTACATCATTAATTATTGTAACTAATAAACTATTATCACCTTAACTAATAAAAACAAAACCTCATAACTGCTGACAAATTTTGCTGGAAAAATTAAGAACAAAATCTATTTGTATTCAAATTTGCTTCCCATGTAACCGTCCTAATCACATTAGTACTAATTAATCACAGATAGTTTTTAATATAATTTATTAATTGTTATTTGTTTCTTTTTATGCTTTAGGTTCACTATTCGCCATGTATCTAAATCACAAACATTTTATTGGGTTGTTATTGTCCTTGTATTTTTGAATACTGTGTGTGTAGCTGTAGAACACTACAACCAACCTAAATGGCTGGATGATTTTTTATGTAAGTGCCTTTGTATTTTACTCTAAAACTCTTAAAATATTATTAATGGGACATTAAGCTGTAATGAAAACTGCTAGCTTTGTTGATTTTAAAAATTGAAAAGATTTCAGCTGGTAGCTTAAGTGATTACAAAATATGAACACACAACCTAAATGAATGTGAACCAAATACATGTGGTTATATGTTTTTCTATGCATCAGTTCAGTGTGCTAGTTTCCTGTTACTTCTCATGCTTATTCTGTACTTAACTGCTTAGGGCTTTCACATTTTTTGATAGTTCTTCAGTTTTATTTTCTGAACTAAAGAACTTTGGAAAACACTTAGAAATTAGATACGGTCTTCGAAAAGTACTTAAATTTTAGAATTTTCAGTTGAAAATTTTCTCACAACCAATGTTATTTACAGTCCATTTTAAATTAAAGCATTCCATGCTTGTTTTGGGGAATGATTACTTTGAAAGAATTTACAAAACCACCTTCCTTATGTTTTTTGTTCATGAAAAAATCATTGAGTGCACTTGTTTTACTCTAGTTCCTTAAATAAATCTTTAAACTGCATGTGGATTTATTCTTCATTCTATAGCTCTATAAAGTACTGTAAAATATTGTAGCAAAATTCTATTTGATTGAAAATTCTTATTTAAAATAATCATTATTCTTTTTATTGCTTCAAACCACAAAATTGCGTTGAGGAATTTTTTTGATAAACTTGCATGCAAGAACTGCTACATAATTTAAAAGGAAGTTACTACATTGAGCAGTTCAAATGCTTCTAAAACCTGATGGAGTCTACAACAGTTCATCCTCAAAGTGAATTGTATATTCTAATGTAACGTACCAATTAGGGATGCGACATCGAAGGCAAAATATCGATGTTTCAAGACATCAATGTTTCGAAATTAAGACATTGATGGTATTGATACATCGACCAAAAAACATCGATGTTTCATAACATCCATCCTTTTCTATAAAAATTACTTACACATTTAAATGTACAGTAATACAGTAACTCCCCAATACATTGCGCCTCTTTATATCACTCAGTTAGATTTTTCTTTTGTCTCCTGAAAAATATCAACTGTATAATATCGATGTCAATTATATAAAACTTTTTACTGAGATAGATACTGCAACTGTTGATTAACTGTATAACTTTTATTTATCGCATATTTTTATGAAAATTTTTTTTATGTAAAACACAGTTATCGGAAAAAATTTTGAAAGCAAAACAAAAACGACAATGTTTAAAAATTGTTGACCCTAAATCATTGGTAGTAATTAAAAAAAAAAAAAAAACTATTTCAATACGACAGATATTGCAACTGTTAAAGATGAATCTTTTTTATTGCATATTTTTATTACTTTTTCATGAAGTGTAAATCAGACATCAAAAGAAAAAACATCGAGCACGAAACAGTGATCATTAAAAGACATCGACGATGGTAACTATCAAAAACGTCTTATAATGAGATTGATAGTGTGACAGCTGAGTAACGATATTACTTTTGGCCGCATATTTTTTTTTTTTTTTTGCAGAAATATAAAACATTCACATAAAGAATAATAATGAAATAAATAAAATTTAAAAAAAAATGGAAATCAAATTAGAAAAGTTTTAGAAACATCGAGAGCAAAACATCAATCATAATCATAGAAAATGTTTTCTAATGAGATTAATACTGAAACTTCTGATAAAGGATGAAAACTTCTTAATATGTCTGCATATCGCATATTTTTATCAAGCTTTTTTACTGGATTATAAAACATCGACATGGAAAAAAACATCGAATCCAAAACATCGATGTTGGGAAAACATCGACCCTCAAACATCGATGTTTTGACAAAAACATTGATGTTTCCAAAACATCGACATCGATATCGCAACCCTAGTATCAATGTCAAAATTTGAAATATATAGTTTATAAAAAAAGTTAAAAATAAGTTATACTTTTCATAAGTTTTTTTTACTGAGTTTTCTGTCTTTTAACCTTTTTCTCCAACCTCTTCTTTTACAGACTATGCAGAATATGTATTTTTGGGTCTTTTCATTTCTGAAATGCTTTTAAAAGTTTATGCCCTGGGAGCACGCATTTATTTTGAATCTGCCTTTAATCGTTTTGACTGTGTTGTAAGTATAAAAATTATATTTAAAAGTTAAATGTACCCTTTCATTTTTATTTCAATTTAAGTGAAATAATGAAATAAAATTGCATAACGTAATGTAATTTTAATAATGTAATTTTTTATGATTAAAGATACTAGGAAAAGAATTATATGTACTTGTTTAGTAAGGAAATGTATTAAATGATTAAATGAGACATTTAACGTGGTATTTATTTTCTAGGTTATCTCTGGTAGTATATTTGAAGTTGTATGGTCCAGTGTTAGAGGGGGATCTTTTGGTCTCTCTGTTCTTAGAGCATTGAGGTTGCTCAGAATTTTTAAAGTCACAAAGTAAGCAATTTTATTTTTTTCTCTGTGTGTGTGTGTTGGGACCAAGCATTCATTAATATTTTTAATTCTAATTCAGGTGCTAGTTGCTAGTTTTTTAGAAAAATATTGTAGAGCTTGTTTTTGGAAAATTTTTGAGGCCATTATTGAAAGCAGATTGAGTAACTTTATTTCTTCTAAAATGAGAAACAAGAGTTAATTATTGAAAGTATTTTATATCATTGTTTTGAAAATATTGAATAAAATATGAAATTATTAAATAGTAGCAAATGATTGAAAGAAAAACAACTACTGTTGTTATCTTAAAACTGATTCTAACTGCAGTTTTAAATCTAAATTTTCAAGCTGTTTTTGAGTTGTTAGGAGTTAAATTTATTATATTGCTGAATATCATATAAATTTATTTTATTCATTTTTCAGGCTAATTTTACATTTTTATTAGTTATTATTGCTTGTTTTCAGTGGAAAACAAAAAGCTTTATAATATAAGTGTTATAGTTGTTATGTAAAACTTTATAACATGAAAATTGTATTGTAAATGTCATCTTAGTTCCTATTTACTAATGATAGTTTTCATAAGTAACTATATTATTGTTCACTTATGACGTTGTATTTCCATAAAAAGTTTCTCTTGATTTCATTATTTTTTTTAAATATGTTGTTTATTTTGTGTAATTGTATGTCAATAATTTCATTCTCAATTTTAAACAGGTATTGGTCATCCCTTCGTAATTTAGTTATATCATTGCTCAACAGTATGAGATCCATCATCAGTTTATTGTTTCTACTCTTCCTTTTTATACTTATATTTGCCCTTCTTGGTATGCAACTATTTGGAGGAGCGTAAGTGTTTACTTATGTTATTCTACTTTGTGTAATGGTCTGTGTTGTGTTCATAACAATCTTTGTTGTATTTGAAATCGATATAAGAATGAGAAAAATACTGTAACAGTTAGGATATACTCATCACTTTTTCTTATTTTAGATTCAATTTTCCTGAGGGTACGCCTCCTGCAAATTTTAACACATTTCCTATTGCCTTGCTTACAGTATTTCAGGTATATATTCTCCTTAGGTTTTTTAATTCTTTTTTTCAAAAGGTCATCATTGATATTAGAAAATTTCAATTTTATTTTTCTCTTGAATTTTTGTATTTTTAAAATTCTTCATATAATGTTGAACTTAAGTCAGGTATTTTATTTTTGTTATGTAGTAAAAATTTTGACTTAAAAAAAGCGTTAAACTGTATTGTTTATAATTGTTTTTCTTTGTCATTGTATAGATTCTAACAGGTGAAGATTGGAATGATGTGATGTATAAAGGTATTGAGTCGCAGAATGGTATTGCGAATGGTGGAATGAAGTACAGCTTGTATTTTATAATTTTAGTGCTGTTTGGTAACTGTATCCTTTTTTGTCATTATTATAAGATGAGCTG
Organism: Uloborus plumipes; assembly: GCA_038373865.1. Taxonomy (NCBI): domain Eukaryota; kingdom Metazoa; phylum Arthropoda; class Arachnida; order Araneae; family Uloboridae; genus Uloborus; species Uloborus plumipes. The sequence goes on from JAXGGA010001296.1 coordinate 94,782, forward strand.
AAAGCATCTACTTGTCTGTTAAAAAAAATTTTTATTAGTCTTACCAATATACAGAATGCAATTGCTAATTTTTAAATTAATTAGATTAGAATATTATGTTATTGCTAGAGCCTAAATTTTTATAATCTAAATTTCCCCAAAAATGTCAAGTAAAAATTCTCCTAAAAATTTGAAAAAAAAAAAATCCCATTTTTGCTTTTCTGATTATATTTAGTAAAAACAAAAACGTCCGTCTAAAACTAAATGTATTTTTTATAGTTATAATTGTATGAAAATGTACCTAGGAAAATTGCTTATTAATTCATTACAAGTTATTTTATTAAATTTAAATTATTTGTTAAATGATAAAATTTAATTTAAAGAAAATTACATTGTCATAACAATAAAAGGAAGTAAAATAAAACATAATAACTTTCAGCTAAAAAAATAAAAATCTTACTTTGAAATCTGCTTTTTTATTCTCAGCACCTCATTTTCAACATTTCTTTACTGACAAACACATTAAAAATTAAAAAATAAATTAGTAAAAAAAAATTCTCTGAGTGTAACTAAGCAGTAGAAAACTTTTATAACCAGTTTTAATTTTGAATAACCTATGAAATCAATTTTTGAAGAATTGTGTGATAGTAGGTTGTTTCATCTTGAATTTGTTAAATTTACCCTTCATTACTTAGTTTACAAAATATTCCTTGTTATGTGTAACATGGCATGAAAAACTTGATTCCTGACCTTGGTTTGTGGTTCAACAAAGCTCTCTTCAGTGATTACATGTTATTGATTTCTTTTGAACATTTTTCTAAAACTCATATTTTAAAACTTGTGCTTTGTTTTTTCTTCTATATTTTGCTGATCAGAATCAAAATTAACCCAAAAACTACTTTAAAAATTCAAATGTTCACTAAGTTTAAGCGTAGGAAACGATGGAAAGTTTAAGGGGACAAACATTAGTTTAAATTAACCAATAAGCCTAATGATTCAAGTTATGCCCTTTGTTTGATTGGGCTTACAATGGATTAAACAATTCATGTATGGTAAAACTGCTAACATTACTCGCTATTAACTACTATTATAAACTAAAATGAAAACTGAAATAACTCTTTCTTGCAAATATCAAGTTTTTGAGACTACACCAATCTGAAAAATGCAAAAAAAAAGAAATGCTATACTAAAATGCAACGTTTCTTGACAAAAACATCTTGACGTCAGTGTGACATTAGACTATGAAAAACGAGCTAGATAAAACGTCACAGCCTACTTAGCGAATAAGAGGAGATCGCTGACTGCTTGTTAGCTCTTATTGGCTCCGCACATAGTGACGTCAGTGCCAAGTTAAGTTGCATTCTAGTATATGTGCACATCTGCGGCGAAGGTTTATGAGAGTTAGAAAGCAACTCTATGATTATTTTAGTGAAACTATGGATCTTATTTGTTTGATTACCAAGATGAAATAAATTAATTTTGAACATGACTATTATTTTCTGTTTCTCAATGCGAATTTAAGAAAAAATTTTTCTTCTGTGCAAAATATTACATACTAATTTTCAAGAACAGAAGAATGATGTACCTTTAGTTCAGTTTTAAAATTTCTTAATGTGATTAAACTCTTTTTTAATGCCGTGTCATCTACCACCTCCCTAAATTTAAGTATTAGTAAAGAAATAAAAAGTAATGTGCTTTCATTTATGAATTAATTTGGCATTTTAATTGTTATTAAATTTATTTACAAAAAGTAGGTTGAATACAAAAAATATTTGAATAATATTCCTTCACTCATAAAGATACTCTACTGAATGTGTTCTTGGCTATCGCTGTTGATAATTTAGCAAATGCTCAAGAACTTACTGCTGCAGAAGCTGAAGAAGCCGAAGAAGATAAAGAGGTACTCTTATTTTGTTATAAGTACTATTTTGTAAAAATTTAAATATTTTTTTATGAATTAATAGATCAGTACAGTTGATGAGAAACCAAAAACTTTTTTTTCTTTTTTTCATTTTATGTTTCTTCCTTTTGTTACTTGAATTTCAAAACTTAATGATCTACTAGGTACATCATCTACACTGGTTGAGATTTGTAATTTACTTTGTAGTAATTTAAGCAAGATTTGTTTTGAATTTCCCTTAAATTCCAGAAAAAATTAGAAGTGGCATGAAATTTTTTCAATATTATAATTTGTTCCAAAGTTTTCAGATTTCGTTTGATGCTTTATGTGTTTCATACGTAATGCTACATTAAAATGTGCAATTGCTCTATTAGTTTTAACTATTTGTGCAACAAAAAAGACATACAGAGACGTAATTTCATTTTTTTTTCCTCGGGTATTGGTTGTTTATAAATCTCAAAGAAAAGGGGGGGGGGGAGATTGAACCTTTAAAAGTATATTGTGCCAACCAGGCCTGCAAGCCAGTAAAAGTCAGAGAATTTTTTTCCTTTTTTTTAAAATCTGGCAATTTAAATTTGGATACTTGAAAATATCTTTCTACTCCTAGATGATTTCTAGAATAGAAATTATTATATCTTTATCAGTCATCTAGTTTTGGATATGTGTAGCTTGCTGACAGTATTATTTTCAGCCTTTTGCTTTGTTGTCCATTGTTTATCTTTTGGTAAACAAGAATGCATAATTTTAGTGTTTTACATGAAGCTGCCCGGAGTACGGTAAACAGGTTGTAAGTTAGCGGTGCGTTGAGTGTTATTTGACTTTTTTGTGAAGTAAATTATAAACAAACGCGTTACTTCCCTTGCAATTTATATGTGATAAGCTGTCAGAAACGATTGTCACTTAAGAGTTTTTACGCCTCTGAGGCTGAGAGGTGGAAAGCGCTTGGTAGGATAGCTCCTAGACTGCATTTAAGTGGCTGTTCTTCTTACTACTATTATATATACAAAAGTTTGTTTGGATGGATTTATGGATGGAGCAGGCAGTTGATAAGCAATCCGAAGAAATTATCTTTTTAACTAAGCCTTTTTTGAGCCTCTGTCACCGGGCGATATAAAGCACATGTTCTGACAGCTTCTGGAGCGCAGTAAAATAGGTTGTAAATACAGAAACAATAATGGATGATTAATGTAGGTACTTAATTTTTTTCTATTTTTTTCTTTTTTTTTTTTTTTTGTATTTTCTAATAAAAAAAATTAATAAATTCAAAAATTTGCTTATTTATTGCCTTTAAGGCGGAACAGAGTTTGCCGCGTCAGCTAGTTAATTAATAAAAATAATGTATGCATGAAAAATTATTTTATTTAATTTGATTACAAAATAAGACATACTTTTGAATCTAAACAAGTATACAAAATTATTCTATGTATAACAGGGTATTTCCTCAGAATGAAAAGACTGGGAAAGTTTGCTATTCAGGCATTTTTCACATTTTCTTCCGAGCAGTGTTTGCTTAATCAAACTATTTAACTGCAATGGATGTGATAACATTTTTATGTTGTAAATTTCTCTCTTTCATTTCAGCGAGCTAAAGAAGAGCTAGATAAAGAACTGAAAGATCTGCAAATGGCAAGCGATCCTCCTCAGGTCAATATCTGCCCTCCATCTCCCATGAACAATGCAGGGGAAAAGGGAAAAACTTTTAACCCGTAAATATATTTTGATTTACTATAATTTTTAAGTACTTCTGTTTCTGATTCCTTTAAATTATTTTTGCTGCATTTTTCTATTCTCTCCTCTCTCCATTATGATCAATTCTACTCATTCAATATATATTTTTAAACTGTTGTATTTTTAAGGCGTCAGTTAATATAGTTTACAACTCAGTAACTACTCGATAACAATGTTGCAAATGTATATTTTGAAAGATTTATAAAAAAAACTTACAGTTCTGATTTAAACCATAACTTTATAATACAAGGGATGTTATTTAAATTAATAAATGTCTTAGATAGTTAGCTGATTCACTGAATGATTATGGAGGTAAATTTAAGCAGTTTTCAGTTTGATTATTAACTCTCTGCACTTCAAATCTTCCTGAATCCATGAATAATGTCTTCCCAGAGGAGACAACGGAGTACAAAGAGTTAGCTACCTCACATCAATTTTAATTTGTTATCTCTAGGGATGCACCGATAAGCAAATTGGCCAATTACCGATTAATTGGCTAAGCCTATTAATGATCAAGATTATTATTTTTAATACTACCAATTTCACAATCACTGTTTTTCTTTTTCCTTTAACAATTCTGATTTTGGAAATATTTGCTATATTTTTTGAAAAAAGATTTAGCTTTTCCCAATTTTCTAAGTTTCCCAAAATAATTTCAAAATTTTATCAGATTTCTTTGAGCCAATTTTTAAAGCTTTGAACCAATATTATTGGTAACAAAATTACATTCAGATATAACATATTTAACACATTGTTAATTATGTTAACTAGGCATGAAAATTAAAAAGAAAATAGGGGGAGGCTGCATTGAGTACTTTCTTTTAGGAGTGCTCTTTCAATTTAAGCTATATCTATTTACTTTTCAACTATTAGAAGCGATTCAAATTAAAACTTTTATTCTTTGAAAGAGAGTTAGAGGTTATCTAAAAGCACAATGCCAAGGAAAAATATATCGACACATGAAAAATGTAGCAAAATCGTCTCTATGTGTACATTAATTCAAAATTGAAAAACTAATTGATTAAAAAAATTATGTCAACCGTGAGGATTATTTTTTATACATTTTGTTTTTTGAATTATTTGTTTTGTTTTTACTCACTACACTTTTGTACTACATGTCATAGTTTTGTTTGAAAATAATTATTTATTTATTCTTTATGAATTTATTTATCAAAGTTTCTTATTCAAGGCATACTGAAATTAACTGCATGAAGTACTAATGTTTTCGCGTTCCAATTTAAAAGTTTAAGAATTTAATTATACCTAATTGTGTCACATGAATATCATCTATGAGGGATATTTTTTAATATTCAATTCAGTTTTATGCACTGTATGAATTATTTGTTTTGTTACTCTGCACGCACTTATACTGCATGTTATAATAAGGTTTCGGAAAATTGCATTTATTTACTGTTAATAGAATTATTCATTGTCATTTCTTGGTGAAGGTATGATTTAAAAAATAATATTTTTAAAATTCTGTTTCCACTGATTGTTCGTTTCTGCCGATTAATCGGTGCATCCCACTTTGATTAAACATTTATTCAACTAGTCTTCAATCTAATCATGAAAAAAAAGTTGATCAAAAATTTTTAAAAAATCGAAACAAATTTAGAGATTGAGAAAATATGGATATACCTTTTTCACTTAAAAATAAAAGCAAATAATACAGCACTAAAAAAGACTGCAGGAATACACAAACATGTGTTTTGCGTTATAAGGAAAACCGTTTTCAATGCACAAAATGTGAGCTTATGGGTGTAAACACATCCGACAGAAGAGAATTTGCGTTTTTAGTGTTGTATTATTTGTTTTTGTTTAGATGCTGCTGAAATGATAAAAGAACAGAATAAATTTGTAGTCAGTAATCATAATTTTAATTGTTTATTTATTTATTTTATTTTTCTAATTTTTCTTTCAAGTCCAGAATTGACTACATTTGCTTGCATATCTCCCCCCAAAAAAATCTTATTGTATGTGTTATGCATCAGTTGCTTGTTTAATAGTAAAGCATGCTATTGTTACGCAATTATTTTTTACTGTATTTGTTTCAGTCTACTTATTCTTTTTCTCAATTTTAGTGACAAAGGAAGTAGTGAGAAAATAGATAAATCAGAGGGAGATGAAGAGAAAGAAAATAACCCTGATGGAGGTATATTTTCTCTTACTAATCATATAAGTGAATAATCTATAATAAAAGAAAAAAAGTTAAACATCAATTGCATTAAATTTTTAAGTACAAAATGACAAAAGAAATTTCATGTGTCGAAAATACTGCTTATGGAGTATAGACAAGAAAATATACTTAACTTTCTTTTCTATAACAGACTGTTAAAACATTAAATATCTATTGCAGTTTATATTTCTGTCAGTAATTGTCATATTTTTAACATTCTTTCTGAAAAAAAAAATCTATACCAATATAAATCTATTAAAGCTTGGGGCTAAAAAAGGGGGAATTGGGGGGGGGGGGGAGAATTTTGCAAAAGCCATTCAAATTCATTTGAAACATTCTAAAGAACCTTATTACTAGATTGTTTTCCTGTATAGTAATTTTCAGTATATAATGTGACAGCTTTTGCTGCATTGTTTTCATTTATTCTAACTTGCTTCAAATAAAATTATGCTTTTAGAAGACAGAGATGGAAGACCGGGACCGAAACCAATTTTGCCCTATTCTTCCATGTTCATCCTTTCACCCACAAATCCGTAAGTTTTTTCTATTCATATACTTTGACTATACAATTTTAACATGTGTAACTTCTTACGCAGTTTATTAAAGATGTGTTCTTGAATCAAAAAATGGAGGGTTTTTATTTTTATTCTGTTTCAATTTTGTTTCTATGGAAAGCATAAAATATCTGTCAAATGGAAAATTTTTGAGAGAGCTGAAGGAACTGCAATAGCTAGGTTACGAAAGTATCTTGGGGAATTCATGTTGCATGAGTTAATTGACCAATAATTAATACATTCAAACAAATGATTTCTTTCATGTATTTTCTGTTCTAATTTACTATATTGAGAGGGGTTTTTTTGCCATTCTAGAAATCTCATTCTTGTGTCTGGATATAAATTGACGATTCTTTCTCAACTACTTTATTTAAAGAACTATACAATCATGTTGATTTGGTTGGAAGTATAGTTATTAAAATTTAATCTGAATTAAAGCAAGCATTCAAAATTTATTGTAAATTTGTGAAAAGTTGAAAAGTTTTCCTAATTTAAAAAATAGTTTGTCTCACTTCAAGGACTGTCAAAATCTTAACCTTTATTTTAGTTGTTTTTCCTTAATTTGATTAATTTTATACATATGTTTATATTTTCTTTTCAGGATCCGTGTTTTAGCTCATTACATTGTAAATCTTCGTTACTTTGATTTATTCATCATGATCATCATCACTCTAAGTAGTATAGCACTAGCAGCAGAAGATCCAGTTGATGAAGACTCTCCTAGTAATACAATTTTGAATTACTTCGATTATGCTTTCACTGGATTTTTTGCAATAGAGATGGTTTTAAAGGTAATAATGTGTTCCAAGCTTTTGTAATTCTTGTTATGTTAAGCAAAGATATATAACTTTTTTATTTTAAATGTGAAAATTCATTTGTCAAATTAAGTATTTATTCAATCAAAGAATTCATTTGTGCTAAGGCTAAAGATTAAATTATGAACGTACAGTCGAGTCTCGATATATAGTCTTTGCTCCACTCCGATTTCCGCTTATGTTGAAGTTTGTGGATGGTCCCAAATTGGTATAATGTTGTTAATGGAATTTTTTTCCCATTAATTCGAAATCACTCTGCTTATCTCGAAATTTCAGACAGCCTTTCTAAATATTTATTACCCTAATTTTTTTTATTTGATTTTTAAAAGAGAAACCAACAACCACTTGATCTTCAAATGTCTGCTGGAATTTTATAAAATAAAAAAGACGGGAGGGGGGGAGCAATTTTTCCTACATCAGGGCGTAATTTAGTTGACATTCCCCTGGTCAACTCCAGAAATGTGCTTATTAGTTATCTTTTTCTGAGCAGTTATTTAAAACAGAGTTCCTCCAAATATTTTTTGCCAACTACAGTGCTGGTTATTGATATACATTGACAGAAATTCTTGAAAGTATCATGCTTGTATTTATTGTTGCAAGAAAAGAGAGAACATAAGCTATTTTGAGAATATGTCATTGCTTTTATTCTCATATCAAAATATGAGAATGTAGTTTTCTGTGTGTTTCAGATTAAAAACTCGGTTTATGACTCTGACCCTTTATTACGAAAGTCAACCCTCGTTTATCGCAATTAATTTGTTCCAGCCTGTACTACAATAAGTGAATTTCTGCCATATAGCATTCTTTATTTATAAAGTGAGTTATCCTCGTTAGAGTATAAAAAACTTATTTACGACCTTTAAAAAACTTGTTTTATGATACTTAGAGCCCTACTGACATGAAATAACATTCTTCAATCTTTATTACACTCTTAATATCATATTCCCACAGAATATGAAAATAAAGCCCTATTGGATGTTGTCATAAAAATCAATTTTCATTCTCAGTATTGTGCATTGAACTACAAACACACTGAGTTCTGATACAGTATCACTAATCTATTAAACAGTGTAGCATGTGTAATGCTAAAATAAGAACAAATCAAGTGACAATATTTCCCCACCCGGCCAGTAAATTTTTTCCCTATTGAAAGTAATGCTTACTATTTGAGAAGTACGTAGTTGAGCACTTTCTAAAATACATTTAGCCTCTTTCAATGATACAGTGATACACTTTCCAGCAAGTGTTTAACAGTTCAATAAAAAGATAGTGGTATTTGACCCTTTTTTCAGTGTTTTATTGAACCCCCCCCCCCCTCTATTGGTTCTACTATAGCCCTAAAGAAGAGTTTGCCTCATTTAAAATCAATATTTTTTAAACAAAAGTTAACCCAAGCCCATTATAAAAAATAATAAATTTGGAAATAAAACTGCGATATACTAACTAATATTGTTACCAACAGGGACAACTTTATAATTAATAATTGATATTTATCAATAAACATTAAGATACTCCCTTCAGGAATTAAAGTTTTCTTCCTTTAAGTTCTCATTTTTTATTATTTTTTTAATGTTAAATTTTCTCTATTTATTAATAGGTTGTAGATCAAGGTGTCGTCCTTCACCGAGGTTCCTATTGCCGAGATTTATGGAACATTCTGGATGCAATTGTTGTTATTTGTGCTCTTGTTGCCTTTGCCTTTGTGTAAGTTAAATAATATTTTTTAAAAGTAAAATTTAAAATTGTGCATTTATTTTTATGGTCACATTCTTTAAAAATATATATATATAAATATATATATATATATATATTATTTCTGCAATATGTAATAAAATAGACAGCGCATGAAGATTTTGCCACGTATCTCCATATGTTTAGGAGCTCTTTCAGTAAAATGCATTAATAAGTGCATTATAGCTACTGTTTTTAGTTTCATTAGTGCTGTATAGTGCATAAATTACTTATGTGTAACTTTTATCAGTTGATTAAAAAATACCTTCATTTGAAATTCTTTATATTTTAGCTAAAAACGGGAGGGGAGATCCCTCTACAAACTTAAGTCAAATATAAAATCTTATCAACCCTATTATCATCTTTCTGATATTTTAATATGTTCTATTCACAGTAATGTCCTTTAGTAAAGCTGACTTGTCTTTTTTGCCTTTCTTAAGTATATTTAACTGATGTTACTTGAGCAGATTCAAATGATGTTTAACAATTAACTCTGGGATAGCCCAACCACAAAGTGATTGAAAAAAACGCATAATAATTCTAAAATTCCAATATAATATATTTAAATCGATAATATTTGTTGCATTTTTTTAACTACATGTTCCTTTTGTATTTTCTATAATTTGTCTTGTATAGTTCTAAAATAAACTTTGATTTTTTTGTAAATAAGTAAATATGTTTAAATTTAGCTTTGTGCATTTTTGTTCATCTTTATTTTATTTCATTTATTTATTATTGCTATTTGTTTATTTATTTATTTGTTATTATTATTATTACTGAACAAATATGTTTATAAAACTCAAACAAAGAAATGATTAAATGTATGTGCTGTTCAGATCTGAACAATAAATTTAATATGAACAAAAGTTTTATTTTAAAATAAGATATTGTTTTGTACTTTTTGCATAGTGGGAGTAGTACTGGTCAAAATCTTAGCACCATTAAATCTCTGAGGGTTCTTAGAGTTCTCAGACCGCTCAAGACCATCAAGAGAGTACCTAAACTAAAGGTTTGTTTTACTGTTTATCATAAGTTTAATTTTGCTTATCATTTATGAAATTAATTTGGATTTTGTGTTCATCTGAATTGTCGATGTAGCATAATGTCTCTTAAAACAAAAGAGGATAAATTGATGTTAACTATTTTTTGTTCAAAAGATGGATATCCTTTTGTGCTATATTATTTAAAACTGCTACATAACTATTATCCACCTTGATTTTTATTTCAAGAGGCTGCTGAGAACCCACTGTGAGCTGGAGAATGCTAAATGCTATAGATTTGGTTCCATGAAGTAGTAAAGTGGTGTGTTTAACTTCATGCACAAAGATATGTGTTATGTGTATTATAAAATTATTTGTGATTGCTTTAAGTATTAAGTGTAATATGTGTTGTATTCGTTAAATACGAGTTTTTACATAAATCCATGTGGATCTTCAGTTATTACATTGCTTTATATTATACAAATGAATGCTTTACTCTACTTTGGTAAACTAAGTGAACTTTATTTGTGATTAAACAGGATTTTTCATTTCTTCGCACAATCTAGTAAACTTTTCCATCATTAAAATTGATTGAATCATTTTAAGTTTTACAACATAATTTAACTCTTCTCTCAACACTTGCAATATTCTGCTGTGTGGGGGGGGGAGGGGGGGCTTTAACCCAATTATATTGCATCATATCCATATGTGACTCTTGATTTTAAAATTATTTTCTTTCATATCCTACTTCTTTTAAGGAATATTATTAAATGTTCCTTTATACATAATACAGAGGAGTCCTGATAATCCAAACTTTGTAACTTACAAGAACTCTACTTAATTTGAAATCAAAATTAGTGTTTCATTTGGAGTCAAAAAAAAAAAAAAAAACTGAGATTACAGAAAAACCAGCAGTACAACATGTATTACTAAACATTACAAGACATTTCAAAATTCAACTATGCACTGAACTAATTAGTACTAAATAACAATGGTTTGAAAAACTCTTTTTTTTTTTGTCAAAAAGACATGTATACTTTTACCTTTAAACAAAAATAATAGTGCCTTAGATAAATTATGCTTAATTCAAAAGTGTTCTGGCCATATTTATTTTAGATTATTGAAACTCCATTGTACATATATTGAAATGGAAATCGAACTAGCGTTTCAAGAATAATATTGCAGAAATTTATTTTTGAAGCATTTAATTTAGTATTATATTTGCATTGTTTTATTTATTTCCACAAGACTCGTACATTCCTTAATGTAGCAACCATTTTTCAATTTTGAGAATTATTTTAATTTCCAATAACTTTTCAATCATCAAACTGCTTAAAAGACTTTACCTGTTCCTTAAATTCTTACATTTTGCTATTAGTTTCATAAATTTGGAAGAACTAGTTCTTTATGTACATATTGATGTTGTTGTATACTTGGTATTAAACTGATTCCCTTACTTTATTTCATGTTCAAAAAAAAAAGCATTATGATAGCAATACATGCATTGAAATCAGTGATTTAATTATGAAAATTTATATATTTCATTAATAATATTTAAATAATTCATTATTAATTATTTTATTTCTTTTTATTTTTCAGGCTGTGTTTGATTGTGTTGTAACTTCATTAAAAAATGTCTTCAATATCCTCATTGTTTATATTCTGTTTCAATTCATCTTTGCTGTGATAGCTGTTCAGTTGTTCAACGGAAAGTTTTTTTATTGTACAGATCAGTCAAAGCTCAATGAAGAAACATGCCAGTAAATATGCAGCTTCTTTTCTCATTTCTTAAGAATGGACATTTTGTAATTATTTTAAGTGTTTCAATTACAAAAATGCAGAAATTTTCAGACATGAATTTCTTTGAAATAAAATAAATACTTTTTTTATGCTTAAAAATAAAAGCAAAAATACAACGTTGAAAAGCAGAAATGCTGCAGAAACAGGTTCAGGCATTACAAGGAAGGCCTTTTGCAATGCAAAAAATGTCAGCTTATTAATGCAGGGGTGATTGTGTTCCAGTATTTTACTGGATTTCCGGTATTTTCATGATCGATTCTGGTATTTTCATGTTCGAAAATACCGAAAATAAAATATTTTTTATTATGCTTTTATCTTCAAACCTCCAGAATTTTTTTTGCTTTTTCGAATTTTCGATGATTAAACCGATAATTAGTAATAATATTCATCGAATAAAAATGTTAAGATGCCATTTTATTGTTTTTTTACTTTAATAAATTATTTTATTTGCATCTTTTTTTTATTTTGATGCCTTCATTAAAAAAAATGCAATTGATTTGCATCGGATATGAAAATCGAATTTTTCTCATTTTTGACGCTTATTACCCTACATTAATTATTATATGTGTATAATTATAAAATTGGGTGTGCTTAAGTAATAGGGGCTTTAGTTTAAAAAAACGCCCCCTCCCCCACATACATTTTCTCTTTTTCAGCATTCCTGTGCATTTGTGCTTTTAAACGTTGCATTTTTTCTTTTGTTTTTAAACACAATAGTATTAATTTAATTCAAAGAAATACACAAGAAATGTGTACCTTTAATGCCCATGCAAAGTATGCATTTCAAGTTCTTCTGGAAAATATGTAGTATATTTTATTTTTCCTTACTTGCACACTTTTTAAGAAAACAAGGTTTCATCTTCATATTTATTCTGTATTTCAAATTAAGTGAAACTGATAGGATTACTCAATATAATGCTTTAGAAACAAAGATAAAATTTAAAGCATGTTTGTTTCTTTCTTTTCTTTCTTTTCTTTTTTTTTTGTTTTGTTTTGTAATTCTGAGAAGTTAGATAAATTAGTCTTGATAAGTGCAGTAAAACCTGAACTTTGCGAAAAATTTATCCTCAACAATGCAGAAACATTATTCCATTACAAAATTAAACTTTAAAACTTCCATATACACATGCAACACTCTTATAAACATATAAAATATTGGTCTCTGTAATATTGCTCTAAGTGAATTTACTAGAGGCCTAAAGCTTGATGTAAAGTAGTTTTTTACTTCTGGGTGAAATAAAGAAAGGCAGCTATTGATTTTTATTTTTTCTCTTTCTTAGAGGTGAATATTTTATATTCAGTAGTAGTGATAAACCACCAGAAGTTGAAAAGCGTCTTTGGGCTAAGCGAGATTTTCATTATGATGATGTAGCTGCAGCCATGCTAACATTGTTTGCTGTACAGACTGGGGAAGGGTGGCCTTCGTAAGTGTTTTAATTCAAAGCATTTAAGCTCATTTATTATTTAAAAAATGTCTTGGAAAAATAGATTCTTGCAGTTTTGCATCTAATCTTACATATACTATAATGAATTTTTCTTTTAGGGTGCTTCAACACTCCATGGATTCAACATATGAAAATGAGGGTCCTCTTCCTAGGTTTCGCGTAGAAATGGCTATATTTTATATTGTGTTTTTCATTGTGTTTCCATTTTTCTTCGTTAACATATTCGTGGCCTTAATTATCATCACCTTCCAAGAACAAGGAGAGAAAGAATTGGAAGAAGGTGATCTGGATAAGAATCAGGTAAATTAAGTACTTAGTATTATTATTATCATTTTAATTTATAACCAGCTTTTATTGAGTAGAACATACAACTATTGAGAATTCAGGGAGAAGCATAGTGGAAGTAAACGACAAGGGCTGCTGTTTGTCGCTAACATTTGCCACATGCATGAATTTTTCACTAGATTGGCGATTATGTTCATAAACATTTCGCTTATCTGGTTGGTGCTGTTTTCCACATTGCTACTCCAAACAGACACCAGTATTGCCAAGAGTCAAACTACTTTGTTTACTTCTACTATCAATTCTCCCTGAATTGACTGTAGTTCATAATTTCAAGTATTAAAAAAAGAGGAAGAAATGTGTAAAGAGTTACTTACTGCTCTTAATTTTTGGAACAAATATTTTCAAAAACTGTTTTTCATGGGACATTATTTAAACTTTTGACTAATTGCATTTATGTATATTGCAATTAATGTATGAAAGGAGGAAGTTGTTTGCCTTTCCTATAATTCAGTCATTTATCAACACCCTAGTATTAAAATACTGTGTTGACAATAAGCAGTAAGTTACCAGCATTAAGCCAGGGCTTAAGACAGACCAACATGCAAAACATTGACAGCCTATTCATGACATTCAGAGACTGCAGTTTTGTCCTTGTTATAGACTCATTAGTCTGGAATAGTCATTAACTGAGCTGGAAAAGATGTTCTTTCTTTTCTAATCTCAGTTTTAATGAGAGAACTCTTCTGCATCCTGCTCGGTTACTGACTTTTCCTGACTTATGAGTCCGTAACAAGGACAAAACTGCAGTCTCAGGATGTCAAACTAGGCTGATAGTATTTTGCATTTAGTGCTAAACACACATTTTATTGACATTTTATGCATCACATTTTGACCAATTGTACTGATGAAAATGTACCATCAGCCTTCATAGCTACTATGTTTTATGGGATACTTGCTTTGTATATCCATATAAAGTTAGGAAATAAAATGTGCAAACTGTGTCACTTAGTGTAGCTTATATGTTTTTAATTTACTATGTTATATAAAACAATATGAAATCTGGGAGTACAGCTATATTCTCCGGCATCAGATGGCTAGCTGAGAAAAACAGATGAGCCATGCCTCCATAAAATTAAGCATTTACCAGAAAAAAAAAGTTAGGAATTAATAGAAGAGTATGAAACTTCAGGTTTGTGAGTTAGGTCAGTACTGAATTTAATTTTGAGCATCGCAAAAGTATATGTTACACAAACTAAATGAAGAGCCAGGGGGAAAAAGATGAAAGTGACCAAAAAGCGATTTCAAGTAAAACGAAGAACAAAGTTTGATTTCTCGTAACTCCTTTTGTAGTTAATAGAGTTTTCATGCACATTTCGGTCAGTTCTCATCTTTTTCCCCCTTGTTGTTCTACCAGATGATATTACTCCTTCATAACCCCTAGATAGCTTTAATATCTCAAAATTGACGAAAAAGTGACTTTCATCTTTTTTCCCTCTGACCCTTCAAATGAAAGATTTTCTTTGGTTTACTGGCTGGAACTAATTGAAATAAAACCTCAACTTCAACGCTTTGCTTTTGCATTTTAATTGTAAGAAAAAGGATTTCACTTTTACATTTGACTTTTAACTTAAATTGTTTTTCTGGGCGTTGGATGCAACTCATATTTTGAAATTTCTGTTCTATTGTATTGTATGTGAGCTCAACTATACTGAACAAATTTGTAGGTAGGAATGTATTACTGATGACAATTTAGTTACACAAAACTAGTCAACTATTTAGATGTATATACTGTAAAATCCTGAAAGTAACCCCGCTCTTTTTTAAAACCAACCAGATACATTTCAGGAGGGAGGTTATAATTGAGATTTAAGATTAAGTATATTTGGGACTTAAGATAAACTTCCATTTAGACAAATAATATTATTTTTAATTGATATTCGATGGGGGATTTACTTTCGAGATTTTACAGTAGTAATTTGAAAGCTTCGATTTTTTAAAGAAAAAATTTAATTAATTATTATTGTAAATTATGTGCATAACTTAAGAAATCTTCAGATTAATAAAATTGCTTTACAAATGCTTGAAATAAAAGAAAAACCTTGATTTAATTTTTTATGTGTGAAAATATCCATTACCAACATGTATTTTATAATGTTTTTCTGCCATGGTAGAAGTCGTGCATTGATTTTGCCATACACGCAAAACCTTTGGAGAGATATATGCCGCCTGACAAAGAGGGTGTGAAGTATCGCATTTGGAAGATGGTAGTGTCAACACCTTTTGAATATTTCATCATGATACTAATTGTATGCAATACTCTTTTGCTCATGATGAAGGTAAGAGAGTTGATTATTTGGCAAGGATATTTTTATTTCTTAGAATACTGTTACTTTTTCTCCCGTAAAAAAGTTATATTTACTATGTACAGTAAACTCCCGATTATCTACTCAATAGGGTAGCATGTTAACTGGGATAAGCAAATACCATGGGTAATCGGGAAAAAAGGTGAAAAACAGTACCAGTGTATGCAATTGCTAAAAAAAGTCAATAACACAACACATTTATTTAAATTGTTTTGCTAAAAATGGTAACATCAAAGGAAAAAAACATCTTTACAAGCTAAAAATGACCAAACAGACACTCCCATTTTTCTGCATTCAATAAATCATCCTCCCCATGAAAATAAGAAAATAAAAGTGAAAGACCTGCGGATAATCGGGATTTTAATGTCGATAATGTAGTTGATTTTGAGTATTTTTCTGCATCAGTGAAATGAACTGTAAAATACTGCTTTCCATTCTAAGTATATTATTGTATATTTTGATTTATTGTAGTTAAAATACAGTCGAATCCCAGTAGTAAGAGTTGATTGGGACCAGCACCTACTTGGCCTACTGAAAACTGAGATTAAGAGAACTAAACATAAAATCGAGATGTTTTTTCTCAGATTTGTCAAAAATGTACTTTCAATAACATGTTTCCAAAGCAAAATGTTTCCTAAGCCAGACATGCAAATAGAGAAGGAAAACCGAAAATCCAATAAATAAATAAAGCAAACCACTGCTTAAACATGCTGTAATAAAATTTTAACTACTTGTAAGAGGAGAGAGAAAAGGTGCATTATTAATGCTACCTCGAATTAAGTAGAGCTCAGATTATTATTGGGACCTCACTGTAGTTAGACAATTTCGTTATAATTATACTTTGTTTTTTGTTACAATTTTTGTTTTGTTTTCTTTTTGTATCTAATGTTCCTGCATTATTTAGATTTATATTGCAACAGTTTTATGACTTTTTGAGTTTCTGTCAAAGGAAGTATATAAAGCAGCAGAAATGCAAGTGAATGCATGCAACTCTTTTACAGATTGCTTAAACATAGTAAACCGATCCAGGGTAGCTTTAGAAATTTTTGATAAAAATCTTGGACATCACTTTATATGCTGTTCTAAGGGGCATTTATTTAATATCAAGTTCATCACAAATTGACCCTTTTTCTCCAACATTCCATACTTTTTAGCATGACGCCTGAAGATTACCATACAGTGGTCAACGCTTGGCAGCTTAGCTGACACTAGCTTTAGTATTTCATTTTTAATGCCAAGTTTGGCAAGATATTTCTAAGTTCTCCCCTCAATTTATGATGATGTTTCCATTTCATTGCTTCTATTTTGTTAAAATTTTACCTTCAATGCTCCAAAGTGAATTTGTTCAAAAACATTGTCTTATTTAAGTAAAAATATACTGGTGTTCATAAAATTTAAATCATAATTTTGTTTTATCACTATTTTGAGACAAACAAAAAAACTAGTTGTCAAGAACCTCCTCGAGTTAGTAATATAACTCAGTATTGACTGCTAGATTGGTTGGAAAATCTTTGAAGAATTAAGCGACACATGCAAGTGAGAAATTATTTTTGAATACCAGTAGTTCTAACTAATGATTTGTTATGAGGAAAATCCAAAACATTTGGGTAGAAACTTTCATAGCTCTTGTTTTAAAGGAATATTTGGGCAAATTACCTTTAATGCAGAAACAACAGGATTTTTAATTGGTGCAAGGATTTTTTCTAATTAAGGATTTCTGGCGAAAAAAATTTCAAAAATTGGAATACGAAAAGAAGAGTTAGATTTCTTTTCATTTGGTTTCTTAACAGTTCTGATGCTAACTGACACAAATATTTTTAGATTATTTTATTGTACATAATTTTCTTGGTGCAGGAAAGCCTGCACCAAGTCCAGAAATTTCATCACAAAAAAAGGGGGAGGGAAAGGGTTATTATTTTTTTATTTATTGTCAAGGTATTAAAGCATTACAAGAAGTGTAGAAATCTAAAGTAAATTCAACTGTGAATTATTTCTTGAAGTATTTGACAGTTTACTGTTTATTTTTCTAGAGTTGCATAACTTTTTGCAAACATTCATTAAAATTCACCTTCTTTTGAAACTATCCTTTGTGTAAAATATTAAGTATCTTTTGCTGCTCAGCACAGTTTATCTTAAATTCATAAAATTAATAATGTTATTATTATTATTTTAAATCTTTTTCCTTTTCTCTTTTGACAGTCATCATGTACTAATTTCAGTTTATTTTTTCTTTTTTACATTTTTGTCTTTTGTATTTATTGGTTCAAATGAAAAATCTCAAGCTTAATTTGTAAGATTCTTTTGTATACATTATAATGCTTTTATATAAAAAAACCAATAATAATAATAAAATAATGAAAACATTTTTTCTATTTCAATTATTATGATAAGTTACTGATAAAATAATACTGTCCAATTAATATCTGTGTTTAGCAGCATAAGTTACTCCCCAAATTTGCTCTTTTAATCATAATGTTGGTGCATATTAACAGCAGGAGATATTTTTCCTTTAGATTTCAGAACTCAACTTAGTGAAATGTCAGTTTTATTTATTATTGTTTTCAATATAAGGCATATGTACTTATTTTAAGAATCAAGTTTATTCAATATTAACTATTGCCATGGATTTATATGTATGTTTTTCTTTAAAATTATATAATCATAATATATGATAATTACTTTTTCTTGACATTGCTAAATATGTTGCAACTTGTTTTAGCATGCTTATAGAATATGTGACTGTCTATTTTCAAAAACTTTTGTAATGCATTAGTTTTTTTACTGAATAGTAAATATTTCAGAATAAATAGCTTTTATATCAGAGAAATAAATGCATGTTTGACAGTATAGAACTTTCATACAGTCTCATTAAAAGAAAAATTCTCCACAGTCATTTATCTTTTGAAAATAATAATATTATAAGTAACAATACTACTGTACTAAACAACTGATATTTGTTGGGTAGTCAGTGAAAATCTCTTTAAAATGTAGCAAGAAAATTCTTAAGTGGTGGTCCTGAAAAAAGGTTTCAGAGATGCTCCCTAAGTTTTTGCTTGTTACATTTTTTTTTTCGTTTCAAACCCTAGTGGAAAAAGTACTTACATATTTTTATCCACTAAAAAAAATAAGTAAATTCATTGCTTTTTCTCTGAAACGTTTTTCGCTCATAGACAAATTTTAACTTTTAAAATTTGTTTATTGTATTTACTATAGCAATTCAGAATTTTTCAATTTACATTGCTTTACTTACGTAGGGAAATAGAAATGGCTGTGAAATAGAGAATTTGATTGCCATGAAATTGTTAGTTTTGTGCATAAGTAGCATGTGTACAACATCATTGAAAAAAGCATGGCTGTAGTGTTTGAATCAATGTTATGCTCACTTGTCAATTCACTCTTTTGCCCATCAAATTTGCAAAAAATGCTTGCTAGAAAAGAATTTTCAATGCACTGCTCAAAACTGAACTTTATGATGAGATTTACTGGAACTTTTTAGTTAGGAAAGAAAATTGAACTTGTTTTGTAGAAATTATTTTTGAGCAAAGATGCGTATTTAAGTACATATGGTTCAGAAAATATAGTTTAATAACCAAAGTACCTTGTTTCTACTACCTGATATTATTTTTGCTGCATTGATTCATTCTTATAAAACTTTTAATATTTTAAAGTTAATTCAAGTCTGCACAGCATTAATTAGCTCATCTAGTTAATAGATCTTTGAATTTGTGTTTAAATAGTATTTTAGATTGTAGATCAGTCTGACTAGTGAATGAACACTTTATGGCAATTTCATTAACACGAATTCATTATATCTTGAAAAACTGTAGCATTTGATACACAGCAGGAAATACACATTTATTGGTATGTGTAATTATGTCTTCAAAAATTGGAGTATTTTACTTGGCTACTTTAATTGGGGGCGGGGAGAGGGGTGCAAAATTGCCGGAAATGAACATAGCTAAACATTGGAAACTACTTTACCAAATCATCTAAGAGAACTATTGCGCCTTTTTTTTGTGTGTGTGTGTGTGTGTGTGTTAACATTACAGAGTTTTTATCCTGTAGAGTATATTCATTCGCTGGTCGGATTGCCTTATTTTATATTTATGCTTAATTTTTGCATGTTCGTTTTTGTTTTAAACAATGTATGTTATTTTTAACATTAAGTAACTTTTTTTAGTTTGAAACCTATTAAAATAATATGCATGCGTGTAAAGTATAGATCTCAGGTTACATAAAAGATAAATATGCACTGTTAGAGAACTTTTTAAATTTCTTTTGTACAAAATATTGAAGCTGAAGCTTGTATAGAGAGATATAGCCAAAGATGTCACTACATTCTGAAATTGTTGGCTATGTTCTATCTGAGATGTTTTTGGCTGAGGTTTTGCCTGATGTGTGTCAGGCTTAACAGCACAAATGATTCCCCTAGTTCTCCTTTGAATTCTGTTGTGCTGTAAAGGAGCCTGAGGCTTATTTAATGGGACTTCTGCCAAAAAACATCCTTGATGGATCACTTCCTACAATCCTAGAAAGTAGTTTTATTCTTTCATAAGCTTTTCTTTTACTTTTAATTTAATGTCTTTTTAATTCATATTCTTAGCATAATACATGAATTTTTTCTAGTTATTAACTTAACTCAACAAATTTTGCAGCAATAAATTAGTATTATTATTCTTTAAGAAATTTTTATTTAATAATTTTTATAATCAGGTTGTTATGAAGGATATTTTTTTATGTTTCGAAATTTTTATTTAATAATTTTTATAACCAGGTTGTTATGCAGGAAATTTTTTTGATGTTTAGAAATTACGTTTTTAAGCACATCTCTTGAAAACATTAATGTTGATGCATAACATCTTTGACTGAACCAAAAATATTGACCAAGAGACATATATACAATATGATTGAGCACTTGCGAGGTGACGAAAATGCATGTTTAACTAATTACGAAAAGTTGCAAAGCACTTTAGAGTTAGTAAGTCTTTATCTGCTTTATACAGATTCATATTTTATCTAAATCCTTTGATGAGCCTCACCCCCCCTCCCTCTGCCCCCATTTGATCTGTTCTTTTAGCACTTTATCTTATTCAGCGTGGTTTATTAAAAAATAATAATAATTCTGTATTTTAAGCAGTTTGTTAGTTTTGATGTTGAATCTTGAACAACAAAGTGGAATTAGTTAAATGCATGTTTGGTTAAGTCTCCTAATATTTGCGTGAACACAATTGTAATTATTACGATGTTAGAGCCAGCTAAAACTGGAAGAGTAGCTCGGTTCTAAAATACAAATTCTAAAAAAATTTGAAGACTTCTAGAACAAAAGAAAGATTCTTGAACTTGTCTCCTGTTGAGGAAGTTCTACCTTGGTACAAAAGTTCTGTGAGATCTTATTTAAAGTATGCTAAGATTCACCCTCCTTATGTCTTAAGAAAAGTTAGTCATTAGCATAGGTTTTAAAAAGTGCTACTAGACTGGTAAATAAAGTTTCTAATTTAAATTAGGATTCAAGACTTTTTATGTATAGTCTCAACTAAATTCCCTGAATAAGTTGTAAGCTTGAAATATACAGAGTTGGATTGTAGCATTCCAAAAGATCAATAAATTTCAATGCATGGAAATCTTGTCTATGTATTCTCATCTAGGCAAGTTTTATTTTATATGCTTTAACTTCTTCGCCTGCCATATATATTTCTCTGAAAATTAATATTTTTGAGTTCAGAAATATGTTAATGTTGTTTAAAATTTAAAATGAAGTTTTAGGATATTAACAATGACCAGATTGCTATTTTAAGTGAGTCCCAGTTAATCTCATCAAGCAGTTTTAAGTTCAATCAAGTTGAGATGAAGTTTTATCATTTAAAGAACCAACGTAAATACGCAAACCTTGGAATATTTTTGAACATTTGTGGAGTTAAAATTATTACTAAAGCCTTTTGTTAGATGAATTAGAAATACTTTTTGCTCCTGATGATACATAGAAAACAAGCCAATTCGAATAATTTAATTCAACTGTAGGCATCTACTGGAACTCTCATAATATAATTTTATATCTTGCAGATTTCTAAAGGGATTGTTATTTCTTCAACAAGTATTATTTATTTTCAGTTTCTACTTTTTCTTTTGACTGTATAACTTTATTTACAACTGGCTATTTTTGTTCATGATAGTACAGATCATTTCAAAGTTTTACATTTTTCTTGCAGTCTATTTATTATCTTTGATTTATTTTATGCTTTTTGTTTCTTCTGCTCACCTGAAGGAAATCCCTCTGTGGATATTATGGTGTTTGTGCATTAATAGTTCTGTCCCTTTAAATGTTTTTTATCTTTGTTTGTGACTCACTGTAGCATGACGGTCAAAGCAGTGTCTTTACGAATACCTTGAAGTATATGAATATGACCTTCACTTCACTATTCTCCCTTGAATGTTTGCTCAAGATCGTGGCATATGGAGCCAGGGTAAGAGGCGGGGATACTTAGATTTACTCTTTAACCCTTTGAACTAATAGCCACATTTTTTTTATCATGAAGTTGAATTTTAACAAGTAAAAATTAACTTTTTCTATTTATTGAAGTTCTTACTTTAAACTGCTAAGAGTTTTTTTTTTTTTTTCCAACCCAAGTACTTATTAAAGCAAACATGCTAAAAAACGATAATAATAATATAAAATCCCTCCTCTCTCCAATATAATTTAAGAATTGTTTTTTTAACCAATCCTAAATTGTCAAATGACAAATTTTTGCTCAGTTACATTTTCAATTTATTGAAATTTGTTCTTTGAACTTCTAGATTTCCTTTTTCTTTCTTCATACCCAAATACTTACCTAAGCAGATATGTTTTTTAGAAAAAGGCTAATATGCTTTTTAACTATGAAAATTCCTCCCACCCCCCACCCAAATATAATTTAACAATAGATGTATTTTTACAAAGTTTGGATGGACATATGCTAAGTTTTTGCTCAGTAATAACCATGCATTAAATGTTTGATTTTTCTTAGCATAATACTTTTTCAGAAAACATAGTTACCAGCAATTGTCCTAGTTACAATTGCAAAATTATTTTATACTCTTTGAGTTTTTTCCCCCTATTTTCTGTTTATTCCTTATCACCTTGTTGTTCATAAGAAGCGAAAGAATGTTGAATTTAAGTCGGAAATAGGAAAAGGTTTTGTTTATGCGATTTAAATGTTTGCATAATTTTAAGAATCTGGAAAATATTTTTGCTTATGACAGCTGTTATTTCAAAGGGATAAAGTAGTTTATAGCATACTTGGCCATTAGTTCATAAAATATGGGCCCTTTGTTAGTTAAAGTACTTAGTAGTTTTCCTTCAACTTTTTATTTCCTGTTCCAAAAGTAAGTTAGAGGAAAATTCCACTAACAATAATCTCCAGTGGCATTTTACTCTTCCATATAAACCCTACCCTCAACTTGAAGGTAATCAAAGCGCAATTTTGCTGCATGTGATATGCATATTGGAAAATGAATGATACAGTTATTTATGTGCTGCTGGCATCTTGTTTAGCAGCATTTACAAATGCATATAGAACTGTGTAATCTCTATCTATGCATCATTAATTTCAGTGATTGCTCTATCTTGTACCTTGACTCACTAGCTTGTAATGCACTATGATTTAAAATTTTTTTAACCTTTCCAGCAAACCTTTTAAAATAATGCTTCCAAGTTTAAGACTTTTAATTGAACTCCTTCTACCAAAATATAATCTTTTGTTTTAATTTGTTTTAAATACCATTAACATAAAGAAATCAAATACATGCCTTTCAGTTTTTTCTATGAAATTTCCAATTACATCTTTAAAAAATATAAAAGTCTTTTTTAAGGGTTTCAAGAACATTTTCTGTCTTGGATAAATGATTTTATTACCTTTAAAAGTTATGTTTTGAACTTGTGACTTTTAGCAATCCGTATGGTAAGTCTTAAAGTATATATAAATCTTAACTCTTCCCCTTTGCATGAGAATTTTATTCTTTTTTCTCTCTTATTAAATGTTTGCATAATATTCTTTAAAATAATACCTTTAGTTAGAAAATAAACATTTTTTCAGTATTTTTAAAATTTATGATCAAGTGGGTGCATAAAAATGGAAGTAGCTAATAATATTATTTCTGAACCCTTAAAAAAGACTCCAAGTTTTAATTCAATTTTAAACTCTAAGATAACAATTTTTAAAGGTGGAAAGTTAATCACCATTAACTCTACACATTTGTGGAAGCCAAAAACTTTCTTAATGCTCTTTTTCCCTTCATTGACTACAAATTGCTGGAAGGTGTATGAAATTCTTACTGACATTCTTCATTAAATGTTTCGTAATATGCATACTCGAAATTTGCCCTGTGGAAAATCTAAGTGAAAACAATGTTCCATCTTGCATTAAATCTTGCTTACATGCCTCCTGTAGTTTTCTGTTTGGTCCTTGCCTGGTTGCATTTGGTTGCATGCTCTGCATCTCTGCTCACACTAAAGCCGAGCAAGCACTGGCATTAACAAGCACTTTTGTTTCCACGTAACAGAGAAAAGTGTAGGGCATGAAACAATTTAGCTGTTATCTCAGTTTGTGAGAATGTAATGCATGAGTTTATTTACTTTGATAATATATTGCATTTTTGGAATCTTGATATGTAGAAAACATGAATTTTAAAATGAAAATTTATTAAACTCAGTGTGTTAAAATATGAGTCATTTTCATCTGATTTAGAAAATTTCTCTTTTGTTTTTAATTTTATATAATTGTTTGAAGTATATACTAATAACATTCCAGTTGGTGATTTGGTTGCAAAAATCACATAGTTGCTTGGTTTTATGTGTTTGCAGTTAATACCTTAACCCCAACCTATGTGATACTTTGTCAAATTTTGTTATTCCTGCTGCCCTATTTTATTATTTTTCTCTTTCTTCCCACACCCTTCCTGCGCCTGTAGTACCACAACGCAAGCATTTTGTACCTAGACATTTTAAGCTACTTGAACGAGGTTTTTACATCTATGTTCCTGCTAGAATGTATACTGAAGCTTGTGGCTTTTGGATGCAAGGTTTGAAGATTTCCTGTAATTTTTCATACTCACCGTTTTGTTTAATGATGAGATATCACAGTTGCCACTTTACTTTTTTGAATTTACTATGTAAGCTTTTATTTTTTATTTGTTCTTTTTTTTTTTAATTCTTGTTCAGGTTGTTCTGAAGTTTAAAATTTCTTTTAATAAAATTTAACATGTGGCAACTGTGTCATTCTTCTTTTTACTATATGCTTCATCATCAAAATCTAAAATGGTTAAGGTAAAATTTCAATGCAGAATTAGAATTTTTGGTTTTACAAAAGAAGCCATTTTTCATTTGGATTCCGATTTCATGTAACATCAATGCTCATCTCTTAGTTTTATTGCTGCACTGCTAAACAACTTTGACAGGTTTTTAAAATGTTATTTTTAGTCAGAAATGGTAAAGCTTTCTTGTTCAACATAACTGTTATTTTGAATCCTTTAATATTCTTAGTTCGATGAATTCATGAAAAGTATTTGTTGCTGTTCAAGCTGCTTTTCCCCCACATCCCACGTACTTCTAATTAATGTTCAGAATATCAAGTTATTTTAATTTGAAAGTTATTTATTTACATACGAAATACCCTGATGTATTTAAAAGAATAGGTTTCTTCATACTTTCCATCTGTTATTTTAAAAAGGCTATATTTCATTCATTTTCCTTGAGTGACCTTCATTCATGGCTATATTTCATTCATGGGTGCAAGACCTTCCGTCTCAGGACGGATTTCCGTCTGCAATCTGGATGCCGAAATCAGATTGCATCCGCCTCAGTAACTTTGGTTTTCTGTGTGATTCTACCACATGAATATCTCTAATTTTGTGCTTGCCATTATTTTTTACTTATCTTATGTTTCATATTCCACAACAGAAGACTTGCACGATCGTCATTTTGCCACGCTCCTTCGGGAATTTCAATGCAGCTGCATCCGAGTTGAGTTTAGCTGGAGCATAAATATCCCCCCCCCTAAAAATTTATCACAGATATTTCAGATGGCAATCGAAATTTAGGAATTTAGGCAGCAAAATTATGCAAAAGTCGGGAAATGTGAGTTACCATATTTTTTTCATCATTTTTGAACCAAAATTTTGGTGATCATAGTTAGTTAAATGTCATATTTGCTTATATAATATTTAAATCAACCCTTTGCATTCATTCTTTTCTATTAGTCTTAATTTTGTGCTTTTTCAATTAAATTTGTGCAAATTTCAAGAATCTGATCCCTAAAAATATAATTAAATAAAACCCTCTCTCTAATATTATCAAAAAACTAATTTATTTTGATTTTGGACCTTTTTTCAATCCCTGAGGATATGTTTCTGAGCCTCATTCCTTTTCTAACGTTACCAGATATATCCTGCAATCGCTTTTTAAAACATCATTTTCGAAAAAAATTTGGGCGAGTGCCTTCGAATGTCCTCTCTCATAACAGCACTACAAGTTTAAATCTATTTTTAAAACTGCAATTTTAAGGAGTGGGAAAGTCCCTAAACACTCCATTCCCCTGACGTTATCAAATATGTACTATAATTTTGTTAGTACAGTTCTGATCTAGAAAAACTTCCGAGGTTACTACTTCAGAACCTTCCTTTCCTAACATTATTGGAAATCGTCTAAAATTTCGATTTGATAACTTCAAAGTTCAAAAACTGCGCTGGAAGAGTACCTACACATTCACCTAATCTTTAGATAAGCCACACTTCATTCTGATATCACCAAAGATCGTCTAAAATGAGGTTTTTAGAATTCAAATTTCGAAAATCCCCCCCCCCCCCCACCACCCATTTTTGCTTGAATATACTTAAAACCATGATCTTACTACTAAAAATAAAATGAGTACTAAACCCCCAGTTTTGACACAGTAAAATTAATAAGTATTTGTTTTTTCCTCCTTGAGCACACATGTGGGGGGGGGGGGGGTCAAATATTTTCCGTCTTGGAAGCATGGCCAAACTTGCACCCATGGTTTCATTTCAGAAAGGATGTGATTAGTTTTATTTGTATGAATAGAGGATTTAAACTTTCCAAGTTTTTTTCAGGAGTCAATTTGCAGCAAAAGAAGTCCTTGTTACATTGTTCTTAAATATATCTCATTTTGTAATTTATTCTTTCTAAACTTCACCTTGAAACAAACTCGCCTAAAGGCAATAAACTGGGACATCCAAATGCATCAGAAATAATAGATGTCATTACTTCTTATACAAATTCTGTATCCCAGTCAGTTAAAGCCTTAAACACTCAAAGCTCGGCAAAGTGGCTACTGGAAAATTTTATACATTTAATAAATTTAATTATATTAAATATAATTATTTCTTTTATTAATTATTCCTTTTTCATGTGCTACTTTTGCTTCAAGTGTAAAAAAAGGAGTAGAGTGAATGACTCTAGCAACCGCTTAAAATAATATGCATCTTCTTGTAGATATTTTTATTAAATATGCATTTCTATCTAAGGGGTTTTTTTTTTTTTTTGTAATGGGTGTATTTACAAACGTATCCGCTTGTGTGTCTGTGTGAAGTGAGAAAGGTATGATAATGATTAGCGTTAAAACCTAATTTTTGTTCCCATATTGTAGCTTACGTTTTTCTTTTAAATGGCTAATAAAAGCTATATACAGTCAATTCTCGATAACTCGAATTTGAAGGGACCGAAAAAAACTTCGACTTATCGGAAGTTCGACTTATCATTAGTTTCAAATTCTAACATTTTAATAATAAAAACTTGGAACATTCAATTAATGTATAGATAACTGATCAGTTTATTTAATTAAAATATACACCTGTTTGAGTTAAAACGTTAAGAAAAAAAATAGATCCTTCTTTTTATACATATTTCATTCTTGTGGGAAAATCGTCATTTTAAGCTGTATTGAGTAGCTTTGTAATTTAAAAAACGGTAAATATTACAGCTTTTTCACTGATTATGCTTCCGTGGTAACAGATTCATTTTCTTCCATGGTTTTGTATATACTCTTCGTCGCAAACCTCATTGTTTTAATCACATTTCTTAAATTCACATTAAAGAAATTTTCTTTATCAAGTGCTTTAAAAGTCGTTTGTTTTAAATTTAATAATCACTATGCCACTGTCACTGTTCATTGAAGATTGAAGAATCAAAACTTTTGGAAATGAAATTCCTTAAAGACGCAATAAGTGCAAACAATGTAGCAAGAGCCACCACAGGTGTTATTCCTTTATTGCACATTGCTTCAACAGATCTTTTGACTTCAGATTTTCCCTGAATGAATCACAAGATAAGAATACATAAAATTTCTTGCTTCCACTTGAAAGTTTTTTCTGCTTTCAAACTATCAAACATAGTCTCTTCAAAAAAAAACCGTCGAGGTAAGGAAAGTAAACTTCGAGATATGGAGGAAAATTAACATAGAATTGATGACAAAGGGATCGAGACCGAATAAAAAATTCGAGTTACAGTAATATTAGAGTTATCGCGAATTGACTGTATATATATCTATATGTAGATTGATCTTAAAAATTTACAATTTGGATCTCCTTCAAACAACCAAGACCAACTCTCCTGTTCAAGAGCTAAAATCATTCTGTCTATGGTGCCGTCATTGACATCAACTAGGTGTGATGTGCCACCTGATGGTGGCCCAATGATGATGGTCCAGTTCCTCGCACAATCATATGCACTGTCAAACCTTGTTATCCCGACACTTGGAGACATGTCAATCTGGATCATGTCACATTTTCAAAGACCAAAACTTAGAATTAAAATTTTAATCATTAGTTGCTCCAGAAATTTTATCTATGTTTGAAGTCAAACTCTGGTTATCCAATAAGTCAAACTGTGAAACAACAGAACTGAATAGACAGGTATAAAGAAGTAAGTAACCGCCCCTAAGCCAGGGCTAAGGCAGAAACATACAATATACTGCTAACTCGGCTGTTCCATCCATGGACTGCAGTTTCGTGCTCAGAGCACGAAAGTGCGGTAGAAAAAATTCTAGCTAACTCGGAGGTATTGCATCCCATCACTGCTACAGAAAAATATGTTTTGATCTAGACCAACCAACTTTTCTCTTAAATGTAAAAAATAAAAGCTCTAAATTGTAGCTCAAGATCCTTTGAGTATGATCTTTAAAAGTAAGTCATTTTTTGATAAATACTTTTTAATTTTATCTTTAATTTTTATTTATTTTATTTTATTATTTTTTATTTATTTATTTATTTTTTTACTTACTTATTTTTTTAATTAATTTATTTATTTTAATTAATTTATTTATTTATTTATTTATTTATTTATTTATTTTGCATTGCTTACATTGCATTGTGAGAAATTATTCCAATTGAATCTTTAAAAAAAACTTAGATTGTTAACTTAATTGTTAAATCTTCTTATTACATTGTATGTTGTTCTTTAATACTGTGTTTTAAAGTATTTTCAGTTAAGATGTTGCTCCGCTTAAGATGGCACTTAGTACAAAGCCCTGAGGGTGTCATGATAACAAGGTTTGACTATATATATGAAATAAATGGCGAGTATAAGTTAGAATGAGATATATAGTAATGGTTAGTAATATTTAAACAAATTTACTCCATTATGATCAAAACCACAGCATAGTTTTTAAAAAATTAAAAATTTGTCTTAGATTTTATGCATTCCATTAGTTTTTAGAATCCAACAAATTGCAATTTTAGTATACTTATTTACATTTCCTTATTTTCTTCCAAAAGTAGCAATGTCTCCTGAAACAGTTATTCTTATGAATTATTTTGCTGTACAAAGAATATTTCTAAAAAATATTTAATTTTATAAAACAATTTTTAAACACAAAAGAAAAATGGACATAAATGTTTTTAAAACCATTAATATCAAATATTTATTGTACAGTGTTATTTGCCGATTCCCATTTCCATGAGATGGCAAGTATATACTATATACAAATTTTAATGTATAAAAGTGAATCATTCATCAATAGTATATTACAAGTGATGTACTGGGCAACATGCTGTACCAGGGACCGCGCTAAGGGTTTTAAGTTGTTAGCCAGTAAATTAGCCAAATTTTAAAAGTCTTAGCCAAACTTCGAGAGTTTTAGTCAAAGAATTTTAATTATTTACTTTTTTTTACTGTAATACATGTATTTTTTCCCTAAGTGAAAATTTCTGACAATTTTCCATTCGCCAATACTTTAGCCAAATCAGAATTTTTTTCGCCGAATTTTCTATTTTATCGCATTTGGCGAGGTGGCGAATGCTTAGCGCGGGCCCTGCTGTACAGTAAATGCTATGGAGATTATAAAAAACCACAAAAACTAATGAATGAGTGAAATGATATTCTTTCATTTATAAAAAATGTGAAAATTAAATACTGTTTTAAGAATGAATTATCATATTGTAACATACTACTTACATTAGAAACTAAATGAATAAATAAATGAGCACTAAATGAGTAAATAAATGAAAATAACGGTTTTAAGAATTTGTGGCCATGAGTGGTGTGTCTTTAGTTTTATATTGGTAATAAAATAATGTGCTTTATTGAATAATTAAATTCATAGTTTTTAGTCTATACGAATCAAATACTTAGTGCTTAGCATTAAGTTCTATTTTATTTTATTTCTTCTTATTATTTTAAAAGCTGTGCAGCAATAAAAGTACTCCTAGTGTACGTTTTTTCCTTCGAAAGACAAGATGTATTCCATCAATGGAAATTTAGTCATTAAATGTTCTTCTTTCTCTGTATAAATGAACTATACTTTGGCAATTTATGAATTTGACTTATGTTTTGCAAATTTTCATATGTTTAACCACATGCAGCAGAATATGCCAATTATAGTTTATAAGAAAGAATGATTTTTTTTTTTTTAGAAACATGAATAATATTTTTGTAAATTTATTTTTATAGTTTCATAAATATTATGAAAATTAATAAAGTACATAAATAATTAGTATGATTAATAAAGTATTAAATGTCATGTAATTTTACATTTTTATAACTTACACATACTAAGAATTGTTAGTATTTTTTTTTACGAAATTTCAAATTCAATCTCATTAGAAAATTTAAATATCTCTTACAACCTGTTATGTTTATGTTTTGAAAGTGACCAAATAAAATTATGTAACTTTTGATATATTCCTGCAGAAATTGTAACTTTAATGCAAGTAAACATTACCATTTAAAATGTTTTGTTTAAGTTGCTTTATAAATTAACCAACCAGAACTCTTTACTTTTTATGCACGGTTGCTCTGAATTGAAATTTTTGAGAGGGAGGAAATTCTCAATTTAGAGACTCTCAATTTTACTAAATGATAAAATACGAGCAGGTACACATACCTACACCTAATGAGAAGAATACATTAGACATCATTAAAAAAATAAACAAGAATGTTAAGTAATTGTAATAATGTCTCCAAATTTGCTAAGTCGTCAGATAAAATTTGCTGAGTAAAGAAGTTTTTCAGAAGATCAACGACCTCTAATCGTGGTGCCCCTGCTTCTACGCCAAGAATATTAATTTTTATATTATTACTTTAAATTGTAATTACTTTTGAGAAATTTAAAATTTGCTCAAACTTTTTCTTTCGAATGTAAAAAAATAACGTAACAATTTAATTTATTTCTGCAGAAATATTGATCTAGGATTTCAAACAAATGTTACTATTACTTTTGATTTGTATTTTCTTAATTTCCTTTCGTTAATAATGTACTTAACCGAGTACTGCAATTTTAATTGGATTTTAATTTCTCTTTCTAGATCAGTGCACTTAAAAAGTGTTTAGATTTTTTCCCCTTGTTTTTTCTTTGAAATAGTTTTACTTATTCATTTGCTAAGTCATTCTGATATAGATCTCCTATGTTGTACATTGCTATTAACCTTCTATGTATAAAAAGATATCTCTTTCAGGCTTATGTATGTGGTATTACACATGCTTTACACATTAAACTGATGTCAATAATAAAGCAACAGCTTTGTGATTACTGTTTTTGCTTTTTTCTGAGAAATAACTGCTACATTTTTGACTCTTGAGTTTGTCATAACCTACCTTGTACATGGAAGGTTAATTGCAACAACAACTTTTTTTAATCAAGGGGACATATGTTGCATTTTATTGAATATATTCTCATTTTTCTGATATCATTCTTTTATTATTAATTTCATACTTTTGTTTTAAAAGAATTTTTTTAGAGATCCATGGAACACATTTGATTTTATCACTGTAGTTGGAAGTGTAATAGATGTCATGGTAATGGAATTAGGGGTAAGTAAAGATCAGTGTTTTTTTCAAATGTAAATATATCTGAATTTATAGTAATTATAGAGTAATGAGTTTTTGCACATAGCTATTAAAAATGGACTAATAATGCTATTTATTTTATATTAATTATTTAGATTTCATAAATAAAAATTTATTAGGATTGAAACAATTTTCGTTACAAAGTATTTCATTAAAAAACACAGTACAGCTTAATGTGAATGGAAGCTGTTTTGTGGTTTTTTTAGTCTTCTTGAATGAGAAGTTTGCTAAACTTAAAGCAATCTCTTTTTTTCCCTTTGCTGAAAAGTTCTTTATTACACAAATTTCTAAACTAACAAGGTGTTCTATCTGTACTGTTAGTGAAGGAAGTGAATTTAGTTTTTAAATTCTTTCATTAATAAATCTCCATCATTATTTCCTAGTCTTTCCAGTAAAATGTTTTGTTCAATAAGTAGCGTAGTAAACCACATGGATTCAGTGATTTACAGATAAAATTAAATTATTCTTATGTATGCGTGATATGTATATTATTCAGGGAAGATTAGTTACTGTTTAATGAAAATTCATTCAATCGTAGTTAAAGTAAGTCGTTCATCATTGTATATGCCATCAACGCTCGTTATAACGACCACACAATATATAGACCAGCGTTTCTCAACCTTTTTAAGATCATGTACCACTTGGTTGTATAGCATACTTTGCTTAGTAAAACTGACTGTATTGTAGTTTAAGAAAAAAATATATTACAAGTGCATTTATTTGCATTATGTACATTTGAGTTGCAATGTATGCACATCACATAATAAGACAATCCTTCGACACACACCTAAAGGTCAGGTTGGATTATAAACTCACTGAACTTATAAACTCACTGTAACATATATGTATGCTGTTGTGCAAAGTTTCGTATTTATCAGCCTTTTTGCCATATTTCGGTTGATGGTTGTAATAAAAATTCAAAATTGCTAAAAATAAATTATTTATTCTCTTACAATTATTTTTATAAAATATATTTAACAGGATCCTTGTGTTTGTTTCGAAGAAAATAACGTTTTTGAAATTTTCTAATGGCTAACGGCTAAATTTAAATTGAAAGTGCACTATAAAAATTAAGTGATATTGATTGCCTTATTTGGGATCATCGACAATGCATATAACAACTTTACTGCATAATATTATTAATTAAAATAATTTTTATGGATTATCTGAAAAACTTTCTGTGATGTTTGAATTTATTTATTTTTCATGCCCGCCATTATTGATTATTTTTCGTGTACCACCAACTAGCAATTAGCTTACCACATTTTGGGAACCACTGATATGGACCCCATTATGGTGAACAATGGGAAAAGTCCCAACTTTATCTGTATAAACTACCCCTATAACCCTATTCTACCTCTTACAGCGACAACTTGTTATAAGGACCTTTTTCTATGGAACAAAGATGCTCGTTATATCGAACGTTGACTATACTTTTTTTTTTTTTTTGTGAATGTTAAATTCTTGCTACTGTAAAAGAACATGCAAAAGTTAAATGTATTATTATTATTTAATGTTAATTACTAGTGAGTTCACTTACTTTATAGAATGATTTAATCTGAAGTTTTTGACGGCAACTAAACTTTCATGGTTTTTCATTTTTTACATCGTTGCGCGAAAAAAAAAAAAATGTCTAAGCTAAAGCTCAAAACACATGTGTTGTACATTTTTGATTGATATTTATTTATTTATTTTTGTTTCATATTAGAAAAATATTTTATGAAATTAAAAATAAAGTTATATTTTTCACTTATCATGTATCCTTGTTGTTTCCTAACATGATCCTATGTATCCGTTATCTGAATTACTCTTTTGTTTATTTCTGGAATAACCTAATAGATTTGAATTTTCTTCTTGTTCATTCATAGAACATTATAGATTTTTTTCATTAGTATTTCCATATTCTTAATCAACAGACAACTCCTTATAGTTATCCGATAATTTTCAGTAGTCACCAGATGAATGACTACTGAATCATCTGCTTATGAATAATTAGATCAGTAGACTATTCCTAATCCCAGAAACCTCTTCAGAATGCTCCGAAAAAGATTTTTTACTATAAAAAAATGATTTCCAGATGTAATAAATATGTTAAGCTTATGTTTTCATAAATGTTAGGTTATTTAAATTTATATTTTCTGATAATGTACAACACATACTAATACATCACCACAACTAAATTATTAGTGCCCAAGTTTCAAAATATTTATTAAATTTAAACTTTCAACTGCATTCACGGGCTTTGCAACATAAATATATATATCTATACCGTTGGCTACTTGAAATTCCCTGACAAAGTACCTACAATCTTTCAGAAATCCACTTAGCTCAGCAATAAAACTTTCATAGTGGTGAATAATAGAGCGTGCAATTGTATCTAAGTTTAAAGTTGATCACATTAGTCACGATTGTAGTAACTAATAAAATATGCCATGCATACCTAGAGGATCAATTTTAACTGAAAATGATTGTATTCCAATATGCTTACTTTTAAATAATTAATGATTTATGGAATTCAATTGGTGTAAAAGCAATATGTTTTAGGATTGTGCAATAAAATCCAAGACCACTTTTCACATCCTGTGCAGGTTTCTAGTTCCATATATAAAATGTGCTCTCATAAACTTTGTACAAAAAAATATGAGAAATAAGTATAATCTTAGCTTAGCATTTGAAAAGCCCTAATAGAAATTTCAACGCATAAAAACCACTAAGAAACTGTTGTGGTATAAAGATATCAAGAAACTGACATGAATGATGTTATGAACTGAAGTGGATTGGTTATAGAAGTTTGCTGCAAAATACATTTTAAAAGAAATTGTAAGATCTCCATATTTTTATGGATAAGTTCTTTTCATATAGATATCTTAAAAATTAGCATTGCTTTATTCTTACTAAATGCTATTACACATGAACAACATATAACAAGTGTTAGGTTTTTTTTTTTTTTTTTGAATTGTTATCTTAGTTGGTGAGAGGTAACAGTAGTATATTGTTTCAACACGTTTCAAACTTTGCTTGTTGGTTGAGCACGCTAGGCATTTTAACCTTTCCTAAAAACAGGTGTTATACTACATACATATATGTTCTTTTTATGAAACTGTATCGTAAATAAGGGTTACTTGGACCCTAGGGGGCTACTTGAGCCCATTACAGTCAAATGATAAAATCTGGGTTTGGTAGTACCAACCTCAGATTTTATCATTTTACCGTAATGGGCTCAAGTAACCCCCTAGGGTCCAAGTAACCCTTATTCACAGTATAGTATACTTACAGAGATACAGAGATGCATAGTTTTAATACATTTTTGAGAGCTAGGAGGGCTGTTGCTCCTTCTTGATCCCCGTAAATGATGGGTCAGCTCTTGAGACATGCACAATATAAACAAGCCAAGTTTACTTCTACAATTTACTAGTGTAACTACATAAAGTTATACTAGGTAATGTGCCTAATATTATATTAGTTGATAAGTATTGTTTATGCTTTAATATGCTTCTAGACATATTTCAATTCATTCAATTACTTCCATTTTATTCATAACTTTGTAATAGCTGGAAAACATTAAACTGTAATAGAAAGGAAAAAGGGGTATATTTCGTTCATTTTCACAACATGGAATTATAAAAAAAATATTTTTTGTATCTTAATTTACGATAAATATTAACTTTTATTCAGAAAATTAATCACCTATACCTTTTACTATTGATCTTCCTTTCAAGCTACTTTACTACTATCTCTTTCTTCCTTGACTATATTATGACTCTAATTAAAACACATTTTTTGCCGCTTATGTATATTTAATTTTGACTTTTATTCATTGTGCTAGCAAGGCTTTTAAATGTCGTCCTACTGTGACTATCAGTGGCTAATCTGTACTTGTGTATGTGTAGCAGTGATGCATACATATCTTTTAATATCTGAATATGTTACTTGATGTTTTCTTTAGCTATGTTGCGCTTGCAAAGCTTTCATTGTGGTTAAATGATGTTGGTATGTCATCTTTGATTTCAGATGAATCAGCTGTATGCACTACATCCTATCTTCATTTTTAGTATTTCCGAAGTATTAAATGAAAAAAAAAATATTTAAGAATTTACTACTTAGTCCTTGATTTTATTTTGAAATCACTGATGAATATAGTTAAGGCATTTTGGCCTCTGAATTATTTTCTTAGAAAAGTACAATAATTACTTCGTGCAGAAGGATTCAGAAAAAAGAACAAGATCGTTTTTCCCCTATTATTAATTTTTATTGTGTTAAAATGTTATTATCTGAGGAATGAAACCCAAATCATCTAAACCGTGCCTAAATTTAAAGGTAAGAACATGGCAGTTTTCATGCAGACAAGTCACTTATGTCTGGCATTTCTGCTTTATTATGCCTTTGCTGCTTAGCATATTTCTTTCAAGCTAGTTAGCAGGGCATGATCGCTGCAATTATGACATTTTGCTTCAAAACTTTGCTATAAAGATTGTTTATACATGCATAATATTTATGTAACTCATTGCTTATAACACTGCACTTTTGCCATATAGTTTTGTACTTTTATAAAGATTAATTTGAAAAGTACAAATAAGTACAAAACAATGTCAATATAAATAAACATAGATATGATAAACATAGTATTTGATACATAAACATAATACAATATTTGAAAGCACTATACATAATATACACAAAACATACACATCATAGAAGACATCATTTTAGTACATTTCATCTCTGTTAAAACTTTGTTTTGTCTTTTTTACTTCATATGAACACAAGACAAAAAAATTGCAAATGAATTCCTTACTAAACAATTATTTTTATCGATGAACTGTATAATATACTTAAGACATCATTTAAATCCTAATATTTACAATGTTAAAATATACTCAGTTTAATTTCTTAAAAGACATTCTTATATTTCCATTTATTGTAATCATAATGAAATCTTACAATGCTATTTTAACATTTTAAGCTGAATGTAAAGACATTTTTAAACTTTTCTGCAATGCTTATAAGCTCTTCAAAGTTTTCAGGAGCATTTTTATTATTAGTAAAAAGTAGTATTTTATAAGTAGAAAAATATATTTTTATGCTACTTTGGAAATTTATTCATGTATAGTTTACAATAATTAGATGCAACTAGTAGTTCTGCATTTTGTTTAGAATAGTTGCAGGAAATAAGCATTCTTTCAGCTATGTTTTGAACTGCTTGTTTCAATTTCATAATTATTGCATTTGGTTCAATTGGTCAATTTTTATTATGTGATTCTTTATCCCTTTTAGAAATGGTTACTTAATAAGATTTTGTTATAGATAATAAAATACCGTACTCCTCTACCCCCTCCCCCAGATGTAGCTTTTTAAGTGCTTCTCTTTTTCTACAATACTATTAATTCTGATCCAAAGACCCTCGGTTTATTCCGTTAAATCTTTCTGGGGAATTTGAATTTAAGTATAACTTAGAAGCTATCTTATACTATTACTATTTTAAACTTTTGTGTTGCGTTTATAAATCAATTTAAAAAAATATGATAAATATTTTTGGGGAGGTTTTTTTTTTTCCTCGTTAATTCTTCAAATTAGAAAAAACGATAAATAGGGGTATTAATTATTAAAATACTAAATGCAAATGCTACTAAGAGAATTTCAACTTAATTTTAAAATTTAGATGAATGGGTCTTAATGTATAAGGCATGAATTTTAAATCTTGCATAGTAGATAATTAGAATTTTTAATACATTTAGATCATCTAGCTGCATGATTATGCACTCTGAGTTCTAGAGTATGTTATCAATCTATTTTTGATACTGCTTCTTTTTTCTGCTTTTAGATATTGTTCCATGATGTACTGCCATGTTTCAACGTAAGAGAATATGGTTTGGGATTCATTAATTTTTGTGTTTTTTAATGTTTCTATACAGACACTTCTCTCAACACAGATCAACTTTTTCAACGTTGGATTTTTGAGATTGTTTCGAGCTGCTCGTTTAATCAAGCTTTTGAGACAAGGTTATACTATAAGAATTTTGCTTTGGACTTTTATACAATCATTTAAGGTAGGTATGACTTTTTTATTCCAATTTTATTACTTTTTCCTGAAAAAATATTTCTTTGCCCCTGATCTTGATTCTTGCCCAAAAATGACACCCTCCAAAACTAGAAGCTACATCAGCTGAGAAGTGAGCTTGTGGATGAAAAAGCTTTTGATGGATCGCTTTTCATCCACAACCTCACTTTTTGGCATTAATAAAGGGGCTTGTTCCTTGTAACCCCAAAGTACATGTCTGTACCTCAGAACCAGACTAACGTAAGTCCATTTTCGTCATTTTTCAGTAGAGGGGAAAAACGATGTATTCGACAATCGTTTTTCCCCTCTACCGAAAAATAACGAAAATGGACTTACGTTAGTCTGGTTCTGAGGTACAGATGTGTGCTTCCCTACAAATTTGCAATTTAACTTTGTAGCATTATATTTTGAATGAATAATGTCTTTTTACGTTTTACCACTCATGCTAATTTTAACTATTTAAGTTTCATATTTTTCATTTAAAAAAAAATCTTTCATTTTTCACTTTTTTATGTACATAAATTTTCTGTTGTCATTGAACACATAATTATTTTTAACATTTGTTGTTGAGGATCTCTATTGTGTGTTTTTGATAGATGTTTCTCTACGTAATGTCCCAATTAGTTTTGCATAACCTTGGTACTAACAGGCACTTTTGTTTATTATAGGCTCTTCCATATGTCTGTTTACTTATTGCCATGCTGTTTTTTATTTACGCCATAATTGGAATGCAAGTATGTGCAGATTGCTTAACTTTTAATACATAGTTATGTAAATATATGTTTTAATATTGATTTTTATATTTCTCCCTTTATTGTTATTTATAATTATGCAAAGTAAATTCTTATTCGAAACAAAAATAAACTTAGATAATAAATGGAGTGAAAAAATTCAAATATATCACTAAAAGTATTTTCCAGTGTTGATGAAGTCAAGGTAAAATGGAAGTTCTCAAATCAATGCACATACATAGAAATCCCCCCCCCCCTTCATTTTTTTTCTTCTTTTTAAACTAAGTGTACGATAATAAATAAAAAAAATAAAGAAAAATTAAGTAAACCTCCCTTGCAGTTATTTGTAAATTTATATCCTACCACAAATTCATAAAATACGAGAAAATAATTATAAGTAGAGACTATATACCATGTTAATGTACAGTATTAGATCATACTTCTTATGTGACCAATTTAGCATTTAACCCTTTGTTTGACTGTTCTTTTATTGATTTTTAATACTTTTCTGATAATAAATCTAAGAGCTATAAAAGATGTGTCAGTTCAGCATAATTTTTAAGTCAGTGCAAAACCATTTTATAAAATCATACCTATCCATAATTCATTTACGAAAATAAATTTTCACAGACCCATGTTCTTCAATAACATTTGCATAAATTACATTGACAACAACATATTTGTGTAGCAGTAGAAAAGTTTTGAACTTCACTTTAAGTAGTTTTTCTGAAAAATGCAAACAAAATATACTTGCACATCATTTTACCTATCAGTTTTGTATCATCTTCAAAGTTTATGCATATAGGTAATGTTGACAGTGTTTGAAGAATAAAAATTTTTTTTAGCAATTTCCAGCTGCAATTTTAAATCAGTTCTATTTATTTCTTCAAAAATATTTTTTTTTACATTTTGTCTTGAAATTTCAAAAATAAATAAATAAATAAAGGTGATAAACTTTCCAAATGCCAATTATAAATTCTGGAATATTTTGATAACTTTAATAGTTTAAAAAATATTTTCAGTGACATTCAGTTTTGACTGCTCTCATTTTCAAGACCTTTTTCGTTTTAAATTGTATAAATATTAAATCTAACAAGTTTTGATACCACTGAAAACAATATTAAGTTCATGTTATAATGTGCTTAATGCATATTGCATACATATAAAATTTTTAAGTAAAAGTGACTGTTCATATTTTTCGTAAGTTTGAAACAAAATGCATAATAAAAGGTTTTGGAATGTTTTTAATTATCATCTTTTGTTTATGTAAGACAGTTTTTACTACAATTTTATCATCATTTTATTTGCTCGCTATCACTATGTGAACTTAAGGACATTCTGTATTAAAATGACTCAATTTAACCCACCAGGTTTGAACCAGGTGAACGTCTAGTATTTTTACCGTTCTCAGCTAACTTACTTTGATATAATGTGTCTGCATATCTAATTTATCAGGAATAGTCAAGCTCTAACTAGGGATGCTCTGATTAATGGGCAATAATCTGCCCCTTTAACTGATTATTTAAAATCAACCGAATTTTGCCAATTAGTAGGCAGAAAATATATTTTGAAATATTATATTTAAAAATATACCTGTGCCACAAAACGATGATGAATGATTTTTTTAACAGTAAGTAAATGCAATTTTCTGCAATCCTTAGTGCAACATGTAATATGAAACTGTACAGAGTTAAAAAAACAAAGCAAATAATTCATGCAGTAAGTATAACTGAATGAATATAAGATAACCCTCGCATTCATATGGCCCCTAATATTCATATGGCAGTATTAAAAATAATGAAATTTTTGTGCATTTAAATTGGAATACAAAAACAGGAGTATTTTATTTTGTTTATAATCGGTCAAATTTTGCTTATCAACCGCAGGAAAAATATGTTTTCAATAAAATTACTTTAAGTATGCTTTGAACAATAAACTGTAGTCAATAAGTTTATAAACAAGAAATAAATAATTTTCTGCAAACATTTGTACTGCATAACATGCAGTTTGAAAGTGTAGCGAATAAAAACGACAAATGGTTCAAGGAATGAAATGTAAAAATAATCCTCACAGTTGATATAAATTTTTTAATAAAATTTCATATTTTGAATAAATATACACACATAGGTAATTTTGTAACATGTGTCATTATTTTCTCCTTAGCATAGTGCTTTTAGATAACCTCTAATTTTCAAAGAATAAAAGTCTTGAATTAAATTGCTACTAATAATTGGAAATTAAATTTCAATTAAAAGAACTTCTAAATTAATGTGTTCATGTTCCAGTGCTGTAATAAATTATAATATTTTTATCAGAAACAGTATATTAAATTTTAATATTCTTTTATAACTTTTATAATAAGTAAGTTAAGATGCTGTCTAAAATTCTACGCTTTTAAAGTAAAGGCTGCAAAAATGTTATGTGGGCTCTTGAAGCAAATACACAAAATTTATTTTCCATTCAATATCAAAATATGTTCCCTACTTGTAATTTTTTTTTTACTTAATCATACTTTAACTGCTAGCTCAAAAAGTATGTTTAAATGTCGTAATATTCATCTTTTAAATTAAATTATTAAGGAATTTTCTTCAATTT
Source organism: Uloborus plumipes (assembly GCA_038373865.1). NCBI lineage: Eukaryota > Metazoa > Arthropoda > Arachnida > Araneae > Uloboridae > Uloborus > Uloborus plumipes. The sequence goes on from JAXGGA010001296.1 coordinate 136,252, forward strand.
TAATATTTATCAGAAGATTACCAAATATAGTGCAATGTTATTTTCATGTAACTCATGTGCTATGGTAGTACCAGAATATCAAATGTTTTTAATAAGCTTTTAATTAGATGATTTTTTTTTCATTACTTACAGACACTCCCAAGTTACTAATCCTTACATTATTTTAAACTTTTAACTGTTATCTCTTTTTCATCTTCACTTTCAAAATATGTTTATAATAATAAAATTTTAAGTTAATTTTGATTTTTTTTCTAATTAGATTTTTTTTTTAAATATAAATGGTGTCTATTTCTCCAACTGCAAATATTTTTGCATTATACTAGATGTGGAACATGATTTTTAGATATTCCTAGAAAAAAGTGTCATTACATTAATAAGTATTATTATATTGGTTTTGTTTATTTTCCATTTAAATAGTTATAAATGAAGTTTTTGCAAAATGTTTGCATTTTTGGTATTTTAGGTAGTTCATACTAGTACTTATAAAAAATGTTCAAATTTACTTAAGATCTTCATTTGTTGTATTTAAGTACCCTTTGCCTTTACCTATTGAGTATTTATGTTTTGTACCCAAAACTATTGCATTTTATTTATGGCTTCCAAAAAGTTCTCTATTTCATATCAAAACATCTTGTTTAAGACCTGTTACAAACTGTTCACTCCTTCATAAAACTTTCTGGTTTTAATTTATCTTTATTTCACTTCATTACTTATCTTTTGTTCACTCACTTATCATTTCTCGTTACTTATTTGCTTTAAAACTTTTTCTTTCTCTTTTGCCCAAGAAGTAAATAAAACCTGGAAATAATGCCTTTTATGGATTCCAAATACCTCACTAAGTTGAATAAAATGCTTAAATCCAATTTCGATTTGTTTTTAGTCAATTTAAAAAAATATATTTTTTTAATCGAAATGTTATAAAGTATTAAATTAAAATTATCTTTATTGTTGGTAAAAAAAAATACATATAATCAACCATTGACCTCATTTTATTCAATTTAGTAAGCTTAAATGGTTCTTTCTGTTGCAACCTTTCTGCTTCAAAGTCTTCCATCTACTGTTCTGTTGTGTGTTCTTATCTTAACCTATTTTCCCTTGTGTTGCTGTCTGTCTTCATCCCTTATCCTTCAAACCAACATGCAGGTTTTTGGAAATATCCAGTTTGATCCAGATACAGAAATGAATCGCCACAACAACTTCCATACCTTCATACAGTCCCTCATGCTCTTGTTTAGGTGAGTCAGCTGCGGCTGAAACACCCAACCACCTTTGTTGTCATGAATTGGTAACTGCTATCATGTCCATAAAAGCAATAGCTTCCATTCGATTGAAGAGTGATTTGACACTTTGTAGAGAAATAAGAATCTGAATTTCCGTTCTATATGCATAGGTTTTTACAAAAAAATTAGCTTATCAGCTGTTGAAAATTAGTGTTAAACTCTTTGCTTTTTCAAAGATTATCATAACTCGCCTTATTATTTGTTGTTTTTTAACTTCTTAATGATTCTTTTTTAATAAAAATCTAGTATTCGTACAAAAGCCTAGTAATCTTCATTATAGTGTCAAAAATTTCCTACACTTCATTTAACGATTTGCTTTGATGTTCATATAATCAATTTCATATAATCAATAGGTCTTTATTTTTAATCAAAAAACAGTACATGAAATAAGTAAGATCCCAATATTTTTTTGATAAATATTGCTAGTGATTGCCTTCAGAACATAACTGTCTAGGAACTAGGTTTAAATTTCCTTCATTTACATGCTTTGTAGGATGGAACAGGGGTAGAAGCCATCTTAAAACATTCATTGAAGGTTAGGAACCTTGAAAATGGCTAAGAAGCTCAAAAAAAAAAAAAAAAATATATATATATATATAGAGAGAGAGAGAGATAGAGAGACTAAAATTACTAACAACACCTAGTAATTCTCGCAAATTGTTATTTGACAACGTGAAAAAATATTAGGATTCCAATGTTCTGCCCCAATGTGTCAGTGATAAAAAATGCAATTAAAGGAAAAAATATTTTGGGAAATTACTGGCATAAAAACTGCTTATTTGAAATTTTAAACAAAAAGTTTGTCATTGATTTGTTTTCTGAATTATACAGGTCAAAAATAACCTAAACTTCTAAATCTTCTTAAATACCAGATTCAAAATAATACTAAAAATATTCCAATTTCTAAATTGTTACTACTTATGTATGAATAATTTTCCAAAACATTCTTCTAAAATAATTCTGAACTTTGGCCTTTTATTTGTAAAAACTCTTTTGTTAAGAAAACATGATAGAGAGAACATGAGCATTAATATTTCAAGTTGAGTACTTTTACCATTAAGACCTTTGATACTTTCAGTTCAAAATCAAATAAGTAGCATTCATGTTTTTGCAATTTATAATAGTAATATTAAAAATTAATTGAGATATTTAGATTATTTAATCATGCATATATTTTTGCATGGTTTGTTGTAGTTTTGCCGAACAGTATGGTAGTGCAGTGTCATTTGAATTCAAACTGTCCTGCAATCGATACTTGTTTGGAAAAAATCATGCTTTAAAGCCATTGTGCATGTTTACTTATAGCATTTAAACTGAGTAGATTCCAATCATGGCAACAAAGTATTCTATTTTAGTGTAGATCATTTAGCATTCAACTTTTTTCTTATCGTAGAGTAGCCATTAGATTGCATTACTAGTAGAATTTCATTATTCTTGTTACTTGCATTTCTGTTTTAATCTTTTATTAGAAATTTTCAAGTAGATTGGAATGAAACAATTATAATTTTAGTGGGTCAGTGCGAAATCCCTTCCCTTCCTTATGAAAAATAAGTGCTTTTATACATTGTAATTTATTTTCTGTTTTGTTGGGGAATTCAAAGAAAAAAATACCTTTAACAACTTCTCCCTCTATACACCCAGGTATTTGGTAATATTGCTCTCAACCCTGAACAGCAAATTACTCGCCATAATAACTTCCGTACATTCTTTCAAGGACTAATGCTACTTTTCAGGCAAGTTGATGTCTCACAGAACTCTTTCATGTTGTAATTGGTGTGGAACATCATTGGCAGCTGCACTGCAATTTGCACAACATTGTCTATTCAGAATTGATCTGTCCAAAATGACCATGACCTGGAGCATTTAATTATTTCAAACAGCATTTTTCAGTTTCCTATTTAAAATATTAGATTTAGTTTTGGAAATATTAGTTTCTTATTTTATTTATTGATAGCATCAGTACATGAAATGAGAAATGTACTGATTTACACTGATGTATGACTCCAGACTTAAAATACTGTCACAATAATGACAGAAATCTGCTATACTTTGAGTAACTGCAAAAGTTTCTGATGGGTTATTTCAGAAAAAGCAAAGTGCTGAGGAAAGACTTTTATTTCAGAGTTTATTTCCTTTAGTTTTCTTTTCTATTGTATTACTAAAAAAATAGTAATACCTTATTTATAAATGTTACAGTATAACTCTTCCTATATTTATGGATTTTTTTTTTATTGCCATCAGGAAAAAAAATATAACTTTGTTTTATACTAAATTAATCTTAAGGTCCCTCTTGTACTTGGTGCTGAAATATAGAAAAGATTGCATTGAATAATTAAACCATTTGTATCGTAAAATTTTGTGCTTTAAGTTTACAAATCATTTGAATCTAAACTGCAATGTTTCAGTTTCAGGACTCAAAGTTATACAGCATTTGAGGCTTCTCATGTTAAACCAATCCTTTAGTATCAGCATTAGTCCTCTTGCCTTTTGCTTTATGACATGCAAATCAAGTTGTCCTTAAATTGAATTTCCAAAGCGCAGATTCTTTTTAATAATATAAGTTTCCATTTAATATCTAGCTTGACTTGATTCTTGACTAAGTTTTCATTTCTGAGAGAATTGTGCTGAATGACTAGCTTCAATGATTCTTACTATGTATGGCTTTGAACCAAGTGAACGTCTAGTATTTTTACCGTTCTCAGCTAACTTACTTTGATATAATGTGTCTGCATATCTAATTTATCAGGAATAGTCAAGCTCTAACTAGGGATGCTCTGATTAATGGGCAATAATCTGCCCCTTTACTGATTATTTAAAATCAACCGAATTTTGCCAATTAGTAGGCAGAAAATATATTTTTAAATATTATATTTAAAAATATACCTGTGCCACAAAACGATGATGAAGGATTTTATTAACAGTAAGTAAATGCAATTTTCTGCAATCCTTACTGCAACATGTAATATGAAACTGTATAGAGTTAAAAAAACAAAGCAAATAATTCATGCAGTGAGTAAAACTGAATGAATATAAGATAACCCTCGCATTCATATGGCCCCTAATATTCATATGGCAGTATTAAAAATAATGAAATTTTTGTGCATTTAAATTGGAATACAAAAACAGGGGTATTTTATTTTGTTTATAATCCGTCAAATTTTGCTTATCAACCGGCAGGAAAAATATTTTTTCAATAAAATTACTTTAAGTATGCTTTGAACAATAAACTAGTCAATAAGTTTATAAACAAGAAATAAATAATTTTCTGCAAACATTTGTAGTGCATAACATGCAGTTTGAAAGTGTAGCAAATAAAAACAAGACAAATAGTTCAAGGAATGAAATATAAAAAAATAATCCTCACAGTTGATATAATTTTTTTAATAAAATTTCATATTTTGAATAAATATACACACATAGGTAATTTTGTAACATGTGTCATTATTTTCTCCCTAGCATAGTGCTTTTAGATAACCTCTAATTTTCAAAGAATAAAAGTCTTGAATTAAATTGCTACTAATAATTGGAAATTAAATTTTAATTAAAAGAACTTCTAAATTAGTGTGCTCACCACAGCCTCCCCTATTTTTTTTCTTTTTTTTTTTTTTTTTTTTTTCATGTTTACTTAACATAATTAACAGTGGGTTAATTATGTTATGTGTTAATCCAAGTTTATTAACAATAATATGAAAATTTGTTCAAAGACATTGGATGAAAAATAATGTGACATATTTGGCTTCATATACAAAACAATGCTCTCTTATGAAGTGATCTTTGAAATTAAATGTAACTTAAATCTCAAAAAGATATTTTGTATTTCATAAGAAATATTACATTAATCTTTTTAGCACAACTGAAACTAGAAATATTGAAAGATTGATTACATCCTTCTATTTCCAGAAGCATCCCAGGTAGCACAAAAAAACGTTTAAATGTTTTATAAACGTTTTTAATCCGTTGTCACAACGTTAATAACCATTTTACAACCTTTAAAAATCGAAGGGTGCTACTTGGGATTAATAATTATTATGCATATAAGATTTCTTAAACTACCTTAATAGTAAAATGCTCCAGGTCAGGAAAGTATCCACTATGCAAATTGCACTATATCAAAACTTTATATATATAAAAGCATGCATGGGCTTAATTTTCACATATCCGTAACTTATCTTTATCTTTATCAAAGGCATACTTCAATGCATGTCTGCTTCATGTGTCGGCCCATTTCTTGTGGGTTTTGTTTTGTAAAGGAATTTGCTTTTCTTAAGTGTTGTGTGCATGCATCTGGCATTCATGATTTTTGCTGTAACTGTTCTGTTGATTAATTCGTCATTTGATATGGGTCAGGCTGCCTTTAATTGGTTATGGAGCAATTTCAACACATGCTTAATTTGTCTAAAACTCTTTCATCAACAACTGAATTTTAAAGTAAAAGAGCTGTTAGTTTGTTTATGATTACTGATCGAAAACACATGTAAAATGTTTTAAAAAGTGGCTCTTGGTGGTGGGCAAACTGGATGGCAAAATTCTGGTGGCAATTAACATCCGCCGATAGAGGAGCCACATAAAAAAAATGGATGCCAGCTCTTGGGGAATGCACTAGGTTTTGAGAATGGGGGAAAACCAATATATATATATATATATATATATATATCCATTTATAAACAAACATTTTTAAAACTTTATTGATAAAAATATTGACTACCGGGGAAAGGCATTAGTTCCTGCAAATTTTTAGAGGCAGCATTGCGTCCTGAAAATGTTTATATTTTACCTATTTGTGAAACACAAATTCTGAATAGTAAAGTTTTATTGAAATGCTTTTTTTTTTTCTTTTTCACCCTTGAAAATCTTCTGCTACGTTAGTGTGCGCTGGCATTCAGAATAGAGGTCTTTTGACCCATCCCCTCTCTAAGAATTCTGTAGTATGTTTTCTAAAGCAGAAAAATTATGATAGTAATTGTAACAGAATCAAACAAAAGAATTAAGCGAACCATTTTTGTAAAGCCTTTTTATGAATTCGCTTACCTACTGCCTTCCTCAGCTTCCTGTGGGGAGGTGCCAGGGTTTTTGAGGAAGCATCTCTTTTAAAGTATTCAGAATGAAAATCAGGATTACCGATTTCAAACAGATAAAAAGAAAAAATAACTTTCTTATTTTGATGATTTAACACTTTTAATGTTCATCATACATTAAAACTTTATTAACACTGGTTTACTTGATTTCTTCGAAACTAAATGCTTAATTTATTTTAAAAATTCAATTATGTGGTAAAAACATTGAGACAACAACATCCTGCTTTTACCACATAATTGAATGGTTCTCTTTGCTTACTTCTAGTACTATCGTGTACAAAAATTTAATATCAGCGATTATGTGGACGTGTGTATTTAATCTTGTGCATATATTTATATCCGCTAAGGTGTTGCAACTATGTAGAAAAAATCTTCCCAGACATCGAAACAGTATGTTAATTCAACCCTAGTAGTAGCAACTATAAATCATTTGGTGAAGATAATATTGCTTGTGTCTTTATTTGACTCTCATTTGGATTTTTTTTTTTTTTTTTTGTCAATACATCTTGAGCTTCAACTTTTTTAGTCCCATTATGTTTATTTTCTTGTGTGTTTGAAGAAGACTTTTTTTCAAACTAATTTGAGTGAAAAATGTTACTAGGTTTATATTTATTTTGCTCCTTTTAATAAATAAAGCTTGAATTATGTGCAGTGTAAGAGAGAATTGGTGTAACTTCATAAAGGTGCCACTGTTCACTTCTCTGAAATTCTCAGTAGGTGAGTTACAAATGTTACCCTAAATATTCTGGGAACTGAAAAAGTGTTTTTGTATTTTTTTAAAACATCAAACATATTATAAGCATCCAAAATTAAGTTTTCAAATAGCTTAGAAAAAACTATGCTTCTATGTTTTAATTGTACAATGTTTTGTTTCTTCTTTTTTTATACATATATGTTACAATGAATAAAAATGCAGAGAAGCTAAAAGACTGAAATGATCTAACATTTACCTTTAATTTTGGTAAAAAATATTTCTTCCACAAGCATATAAGGCTCCCCATAAATTTGAGGAAATGTTTGATTTGATTTTGAGCATGAATTATCACTTTAGTCTGAAGATCTACCAAATTTTTCTGTACACACTGAAAAAAAAATTTCGATTATTCTCACTTTGTTTAACTTATATGCTGCAGAAATGTTGAAAAGACTAGAATGTCCTGATCTACTAAAAAAGTTATAGTTATTATAAAGAAAATATTTCTTATTCTATTTATGGAACATTTACGATTTAATTTATTACTTAATTTATTCTGTAATTTTATTCTTAAATTTTATTTAGTTATGCATTTTGAAACTACTCTGATTAAGAAGTCCCTCTGTACTCCCATTATGAGGAAACTTTGAAAACAAGAGAAAGATGACTTCAGAAAGGGAAGAAAAAAATGATTTAACAGTCATAGAAAAAAAAATTTGGGGGGGGGGGGCCCTCTTTTCCTACTTTATATTTATGTTCACCTTGACTGGTTTTCTAAAAGAAAGATGAAGTAGAAAGAGATGTAATTATAATCCATAAAGTTGAAGTAATTCAGTATTTGACTAAAGTTTCAAGCAAATTATCTATTTAAATGCATTGAATGGTTTAAATAATTAGAATCTATTTTTAAAAAGTCATTCGATTTTCAGTAGATTTTGATTTGCTGTTAAGTAAAGATTCATTTATGTTTTAGAATATTGCTTTTTTTTTTTTTTGAAGATTGCTTATAGTTGAACTCTTTAAAAAAAAAATCATGCAAGATCTTGTACAAAATTTTCAATTATTCACTATTTATTAAGCATGTATATGATAGGTTTTGAATATAAGTTGCAAGTTAAATGCTTATGTCTGTAAATAATGAATCTAATGAAATGTATAGCTGTTTTTTTTTTTTTTTTTTTTCTTTAATTTACTGACCAGTTTCTTGTGAATGAAATCTATTATGAGTAAAATTTACCTTTCTATTTGTTACACTCACTTGAAATGTGATTAAGTCACTTCTAACACAATTCTAGTGTCATTTTAGTCTCTGTTTTTGCCTGAATGTTCAGTTATTATAGATACTATAAATTCCAAAAATTTCACAGCTACTTTTAGGAATTCAGGCTTAACAGAATAATATATTCATTTTTGGAGCATGTTGTGTTTATTGTTAATGCTGGGTGATTAACTAAAAAGGTTTTTGATTATTGTGATCCCTACAACCTAAAAAATATTAAATTTAATAGTAGTTAAAATTAAAACAACTGTACTGTTGGTTATAATATTTTGTAGAAACTACCTAGAGGTAAAGCTTACATACTGACTTAGATGTTTTATTGTTCAAACTTTTATCAGTCGCATCTTCCATATCACATCTGTCAAATCTTTCAAGCAATTGTTCTTTATTTCTCTTAGTTAAAACTTATTCTCATAAATACTAAGCACTTGAAATAATGAAATTTTCATCTTTATCTTTCCCTGTTTCCTTATGTGGAACGGCAAGCGCTGACCCATTATTTACCTGCATAAAGCACAAGCATGTATCTCTGCATTTTAAATTATACTATGCATGAAATATTTTGCAAGTTGCATGAAGTAGTTAAGTGCATGAAATGTTTTCCCCCTGAGTGCAGATATGGTATTATACATAAGTGTATGTAAAATGATTCATATTGTATTTCATAAAGCTTATTCCTTTTTTAGAAATTGGAAAGCATAATTCTTGGGAAAATTTTTATAACTTTTTGTCAACATTTTATTTTAATACCATATCTGCTCTTAGTTTCCTCCTATATCTTTATGCATTTTTGTAGATGTGACAGTTGAATCCTTTTTGTAGGTGTGCCACAGGGGAAGCTTGGCAAGCCATTATGCTATCGTGCATAAAGGGGTCACCGTGTGATGAACGCTCAAAGAAAGGTCCATATGAATGTGGAAGCAATTTAGCATATGCTTATTTTGTGAGCTTCATCTTTTTTTGTTCATTTTTGGTATGTATGCTTTGCTATTAAGCTATAATACTTTGTACTCCTTTTGAGCAAATAAATTTCAAGTAAATGAAACAATATGTATGCAAATCGATGACTAAACACTTTGTCAGAAGTAGCAAAACTTCTTTGGTTACTTAATACATGCTTTCTTACAAATATTTTAAAGTCTTACATAATTTCAATGATAATATATTGTTCTCTAACGATGTAGTAGAGCAATGGGCTCGTACTTCAAGTAGAAGATAAAGAAGTAGAAATATCTTGTTTGAAAACTTTTTAAAATGTAAGAATGATCTTTGTTCCCTGTGAAAGAAGATAAATGCTTTATTGATTCTTGATAAAATTATGGAATATTTTAAGAATTCAGAAATTATAACAGATGGCTCAGGCATTAGAATTCTTTGTATATTTAAATTTCAGACTTCTTTAATAGTGGACTGAATGTTTGTATAATTGAAATTTACCAAGTTTTATTATTTTGAACTGCTTGTCCTTCTGTTACTATCCTTCCGTTACCGTAAACAAATACATAATTTGTATTGAGCAGTAAGTCAGCGCCCCGAAGCCAGGGCTAAGACAGGAATACATACAATATAGAGGCGGTGACTTACTTCTTAATACCCAAGCTCTGCCTTAAATTTACGAGTTGTGCCATACCATTGCTGTAGTATCTCGTTGGTATGCTAATTTTATATTAGCTACCAGTTTTTTGGTACTCTTAGCTTCTATAAGAGAATTATCTGCCTCTAGCTCTGTTACTTCCTATTCCATGCTGATGAGCTCACAATAAGGACAAAACTGCAGTATAACCGAGCTGGCCAGATATTGCACATAATTTATTTGCTTAAAATAATTATTTTTAAAAAATAGAGGTAAAATATTGTAATGATTAAACACCTCTATATGTGCTCTAATATTTACTGAAGTTTCCCTTTTATAGTTTGGCTGAACTTTTGGGAAAAAATACCATTGTGTGAAAATCATATCTAAAAATGTCCTTCCGTACAGTCTCTTAAATTTAAATTTTAAAAGTTAGAAACAAAAAAAATTCCTATCTTAGGCTTTTTTAACAATTTATTATAAAGTGTATAAAAGTGTACATGAATTATTGAAGAAATTAGCACTTTGTTTTGCTCACAGACATAAATACATAGATTTTATTGTATAAACCATCCTTGTCTTACTGCTGGAATTCACCTTTTATTTGTTTTTATTCACTTCATTTTGGATTCATTGCTAAAAAATCAGTTATTAGTTTTTTTAGCACAAGATTATTTATTCTTACTCAAATTTTTTTAGTTATATGATCTACTAGTAATTAAATTTGCCAGAAAAATTTTAAAACTAGTTTGATATTGTTCTAAACATCTCCTACATTTTGTAAAAAAAAAAATATATATATTATTTGCACTAATTAAAAGGTTTTTTTAACAGATGTTGAATCTTTTTGTTGCTGTAATTATGGATAATTTCGATTATTTAACCCGAGATTCTTCTATTCTTGGGGCTCATCATTTAGATGAATTCATTAGAATGTGGGCAGAATATGATCCTAGTGCTACGTAAGCAATATTCACCTATTTTGTTACTATTAATGTCCATTCCATTTAGTTCATATAAATATTATTTTAGTGCTTGTAAAATTTTTTCTCTTTATTACATTAAAATTATGAAAATTTACTCTGTTTCATTTAAAATATAAGTGTAAAATCCTTTAAATATAAAAAGACACTATGAGGTAGATTTAAAAAAAAATTCCTATGATAGATCCTTTAATGTTAAAAATTTACTTGTTATGAATGGATTGTGAATTAAGTGCTAAGTCAAAAGCGCAACAGCAATGACATATTTTGCTACTTTTGTGTGAAAACAAAGGAATATGTGCGGCCTTTTCCTTTGGAATCTGTTCTTGATGTTTTATTTGCTTACAAGCTCAAATTCGAGTTCAAATAAATTTCATCATGTTTAAAAATTAATGAAATTACAGTATGTCATAGTTTACTATTATAATTAAACTGTCATGATTTTCAAACAAAAAAAATGTACAACAAGATATATCTTTCATGCCCTCATCACTAAAACCATTTAAATATTTAGTTTCTCATTTAATTATTCATATAAAAGAGATTAAATAAATTTCATTTTGAAATTTAATAAAATCTAAATGAATTTATCATTAAATTTTAAATTCTTATACATTGCATTGCATGCTTTAATGTACTCCTAACTTGTGCATTGATTATTCTAGAGGTCAAATTCATTACACAGAAATGTATGATATGTTGCGCAATATGGATCCACCATTGGGGTTTGGAAACAAGTGTCCTTATCGTTTAGCATATAAGGTGATTCTCTTTTTAATATTTTTATTTATTTATTTATTTTTTTATTTTATTTATTATTATTTTTTTTTTTTTTTTTTTTTTGACTTTCCTTGCATAAAAAAACCTTATTTTGTTCTACATGTCATGATAATCATGTCCCTCATTCAGTTTGAAAAAAGAACTCACATTTTATTTCAGCTTCATATAGTCTCGAAAAATCATTGTAATTATTAAAAATATGATTTTTGAAAAAATTTAGGAAATTCTTTTTTAAAAAAAAGCTCCTATTTTTCATATATTTTCTATTTTTTCTCCCTATTTCCTGTGTTTCCACTGACCTCATCAGCTGTTTTTATTTGTGACTGCTTCCAATTTGTAATTTATAAAGTAAAAAAGTAGATATGCTCCCTACTCTAAATCATGAATCACTATGCTCCTTTCATCAATCTAAATGATTAGCAATTAATTGCTGTCTTGATGCTTGGTTTTTATTCTTAAACTCACAAACTAGAATTTTTTTGGAACTTTAAGATTGCATTTGACATCTTTGCAGAACGAAGCCAAAGCACTCTAGGTCACAGAATACTGATATTAACTTGTTCCCTGAAGCTTGTCAACGATGTCAATCACAGGTTAAAACTCAAAACACCCCCTGACCAGGACAGAGAGGAGGGTAAAGAATGAATGTTTTCATAGTGTAACTTGGGAAATGTCAAAGTGAAGAGGTGAAAGGGGTAGGAAAGCTGATAACCTCAGAATAAGAATTCCTAGCAATGTTTTGGAAACAATGCAGTGGATTAGAAGGTGGAATGATCAGCAGCAACAGAAAGACATAAGATTGCTGGACACGCTAATGGGTGACTATTATAGGTGTTGTTGTAAGGCTTCACTTCTCTCTCCAGGGTCCCCTGTACCTACCACAATTGTGATTTAACCTGGATGGGGCCCTGAAAAGCGCTCTGTTCTTTTTGATCCAGACCAAGGGCCAAGCAGACCCTTGGTCTATTACATATTGTTTCACTTGGAATACTTTGTGACCACAACCCTTATTTTACGTCGCCCATCCACCATTAGTCACGACGATGGATCTTTGATCTGCTGGGATCGAATCCGGGACCCTCGGGTTGCGAATCGGATGCCTTACCGATTGACTACCGCGGCCCGGTCGTTAGAGGCTGCTGCACATAATTATTCATGATTTCCCTCAGTGGCATGTAGTCATTTGCATGGCAGTTTAAGCAGTAATATTACCACTCCAAGAATACAGTTTTCTTCAAAAATCAGTAACATTTGGCAGATAACAAGGTGGTGGTTTATTGAGGGAATTTACATAGCATTTCGAACTACACTGTGCTTCTATAACGTTAAAACTTACTTTTGGTCTGATACATAAGAAAAATTTGAAATAGTTGTGACCAATTAGTGAAAAATATTGAAAAGTAAAGATATCCTTTTCTTTGATATACCCTGTTACTTTTAAATAGGCATGTCAAGTTTTTAAATTTTGTGTTGTGTCCATGGTGACCGTACGAAAAAAAACAGCTCCACTCTTTTTTTTTTGATGCACTGCTGTTGAGGCATTTCATTTATTTTACATCACGTTTATCGAATTAGGCTTACGCTTTTATTTATATCATCATATCTCAGTTATTTCTAAATGCTTTCTAACAATAGTTTGTTTCATCAAGACCTGATATCACGAGTAACTGTTATATAAATACTTCAAAAAGTATTTTATTTACCTTAATTGAATAAATGGTTAGTGCACAAAGCAATTTTAATCGTTTTGTATTTAATCATTGCTGCAAAAGCAAAGCAGGAAAAAAGTGCACAGTATCATAACTATGGCAACCATAAGGGGAAAAGTACGGACAGTAGGAAATTAATATTTCTTTCAGGCCCAGCTCTCGCTACACAGGGTATAATGCCCTACCATTTCTTGTTTTCATTATGTATAAACAATTGTCAAATGTATACTTTTGATTTTCTAAGCAAAAGATCTGAAATTATGAAAACATTAAATTTATCTGAGTGTTGTATGGAACAGTTTATTCTGTTGTGTATATTTTAACTGTGAAATGTCTGTTGTGTTACTTGAATTAACATTGTAAAGAAGTATGTAATATGGAGACTACTGCATGTTATTTTTGTCTCTCAAATTTTTTGATTGATTAGTTTTCCTCCCCTTTCAAAGCCTTTCTTCCATTATATCTTTTTGTTTTTTCCACAACTTTGCAGAAACTTATCAGAATGAATATGCCTCTTTCTCAAGATTTAAAAGTTAACTTCACTACAACCTTATTTGCCTTGATAAGGGAGAATCTCAGTATTAAAATAAGACCAAGTAAGATTTTTTTTTAATCTTTCAACTGTTGTTTATGTATTTAATTTATCTTTAATAATATATATTTAAATGAAATACTCATTCTTTTAAGAGAAAGTAAATTTAAATTCTGCCTTGTTTATCAACTAGGACCAAACATAATCCGGTTAATGTATGTAATAAGTAAAACAAATTTCCTAAATAAGCATCTTTGTCATTCATTAAAGAAAAAAACCAATGTTTTGGGTAGTCCGCCTCACTACTGTGTGCGCCCATCAAGTAACAATAATCACTATTTCATGTACAAGTTGCTTGCGAAATTTTAAACTAACTGTGGTGCTTCTCGAAAAAAACTTGTTTTGACAATCATTGATTTTCGCTACACTGATTTCTCCTGTTTTCAATTAGTTTTTAAGTAAATTCTTGAGATTTATGTCAACAATCGCAAGGTAAACTATAGAAAAATTACAAAGAAGTCTTTACAAGACATAAACAAATGTAAAAGTGAGTAAAATGAGATAACATGTATAAAAGTGCAAATAAGCTCATTTACAATGAGTTTAAAACTCAGCAAGCAGCTGTATCCCGGCTATAAAATACAGGCCTCTTCATCAGTGCATAAAAGCAAGGAATGGTTCACATGTCCAAATCAAAAGGTCAAGTGAACAAGAAATGAGAGACGAACAGAAGTAAATAAGTCTTTTTCATAATTTTGTAATACTTGGTTTGGTTGATGTATGAATATATTTTTTAAGTATGAAACATATTGTATGAGAATCGTGTTTAATATTAATTTTTTTAATTTTTTGTTAGAAGTTTTGCATTATTTGATTAATGAAATTGTTTTCTCCTCAAAAGTTGATGAAATGGATCAAGCTGACAGAGAGCTGAAAGAAACGATACGAAAATTATGGCCTTTGCAAGCAAAAAAAGCTATTGATAAACTTCTTCCACCAGAAGATGGTAACGTTGTTCTACTATTGGAATATTGAATATAGTATATGAAATTTAGTCCATGGATGTTTATTAATCTGCTGATAAGTGGAAAAAAATTTAGAAGTTGCTTTTTTATCCAACATATTTTTTAATAAATTTTCAAAAATAATTCAGAATAAATAAATCTAACATGTTTCAAACTTGATGTTCTTCAAAATCTTTTGTTTCCTATTTATCTTTTTATAATATCTATGTATTTTTATTATTCGCTATCAGAGTTTTAATAATGTTGGTTAAGTTAAATGCAATGAAAAATGCAATTATTTGAATATTAATGAATAGAATTTCTGTAAATAAATGAATTAAAATAAGTTATAGTGACAGCAAAACCCAGAAATTAAGATATTGGTAATTTCGGGAAAGTCACCATTACGTATCAATTTTATATATGTATATATATTCCATAAGATAAAGAAAATGGCCGCCTGCTTTTTAGCTATTTGGAGAGTTAAAATATCCCATTCATAGTTATTGTTATGAAATAGCCTCCATCTCCCAAAAGATAATGATAAAATTAATTTTCATGAAAATTAGTTTGATTTTTCTTTTTCCTGGATATTGTCACATATGCTCTCATGAGTTTCCCCAAGGAGTAGTTCATGATGCAGACTACCTTATTGAAATTTGTAGAGAGGTGGTTATTTCATCTTCGTCTTTTTTGGGGGGATTGGTGGGGGTGGAGCTCGTTCTGTGAGTGTATAGCACAGTCACTTTTGACGAAGATGGCCACACTCTTCTTGCTCTTAAAAACATGAGAGGGATAACTTCAAAAAGGTATTTTCGAAGCCATTGCATTAAGCATGTGATTGAAGTTTCAAAGAAACTTTTTGAAGGAATTTAATGCATTTTCTCGCACAAATCCAAGTAAAAAATGTCTTTCAGTTTGAGGTAGGCCTTCTTTTTAGCAGTAGGACTTAAAAATGCAGAGAAATAGACTTAGTTATTAATTAAACATCCATTTCTGTTTTATTTTTTATAATTCACTCTAACATTGAGCACTACTCTAGGAATTATTTTTTCTTTCTGGTGCACTAGGAATTAATTCAACTCTAAAGTTTTCTTATAAAATTTGAAAATTTACTAAATTTCTTTGAAGGAAATATATTTTGAATTATAACTGTACTTGTAAAAAGTCTATATTTTCAAAGAAAAATGAGAGCATTTGAAATCATAAAATGGAAACTTTTATTTCAAGTATTCAAAAAAAAGATGTTTATTTCAATAAATGGTACGTAGCACTTCTTTATTTCAAAACTTCGAGTAATACATTACAGCTACAAGTAAAAAATAAGTATTAATACATATTATGCATTGCAAAAATGATACCACAATAAATTATTTTAAAAGGCTTTTTTTCATAAATTCTTTCCGGAACTGGAATTTTATTTTCCCCTCAATTTTAATTCAACGAATTTCATTTTTTAACTTAATTACTTTTTATAGATTTACAAGGGATAAAGATAACAGTTGGGAAAATTTATTGTGCATTGCTGATACTAGATAATTGGAGAACATCACGCTTTGGAAAACTGAATACTGGACAACGGCCAACAGTAAGTAGATTGAAAATTTCTTTTGAAGTACTAATAATTTTCTTTGCCATGAATTTCTAGCTAAGATTTATCTTTGTAGTTTATTTTTCAATAATATCAGAGAAAAATAAGGAAAGAAAGAAAAACTAAATATTGGAACTTTCTTCCTGCAGTCTGTCTTTTTTTTTCTCTCTCTCTCTCTTTTAATCATTTGAGTTTTTGGGTTTTTGAGGTAGTGTGGATGAAAAAATTTAAATAAAGTGCATAATAAAGATATCTCAGAATGAAAGGTGCTTTATCTGTCTATTGCATTGTGTATAAATAAATATTCAAAACATTATACCGCTGCTAGATTTTCACTGAGGAAAATTTTTATAAGATGAAAAGGCTAATTTTGTATGTTATAATAAGTCTGTAAAATTCTTATATTTGCTAAATATAATGAGGGCTGTTTGTTACATCTATGTTGTAAAATTTACTTAAGAAAACGATACCACATTTACAACATTTCGGATTGATCATGAATTCAAAAACATGTTTTAAAATCTAATAATCTTTCCATTTGTAGACTTTTAATTCAACTTGATTTTTAACAAATTCTTGCTCGATGTATGATACTATAATAAATGTCATAATATGGCTCCAGTGTATTTGGACATTGTTATTTATACTATTTTTATATGTGACATAAACTCATTTTACCTGGTTTTGATAATGAAAAAAGCATTACTTTTGATACTGTTGTAAGTTACGCGAGCAAATCAGTGAATAGGTTGCAAAAGCCAATTTAAAAAAAAAAGAGAAGTAAAAATACATCCTTGATGATCATGTTTATTTATCTACATAACATTCATTTACCTTCATATTTTGTACCAACTCTTTCAATGAATGCTGCATACAAGTCTTTCAACAGCTGTCTTACCATCTATATACCTCATATTCAATTTATTCTTCCTATGTGAAATGCTTTATCCCTCATGTAACTTGAGGGGACTAAATGCTTAACATTTATGTGGAAATAATTCTTGAGCTCAATCTCTTGCATTGTTTCTTCTGTTGTAATCTTCTAGACAAAGTCCAAAAATAAAAAATCAACTGAGTCAGTTGCTTGTAACTTTCTTTGTAATTTCCTCAAACACTTGGTGCTACAAGCTTAAGGGATTTCTGGCAATAGCAGAATGATGGACATGACACTTTGTTTTTTCCTAGCTGGCGACATGGGGCACATTTGTTGGGAAGGCTGGCAGTCAAACTCCGGCTCTCTATTCAAGTTATCCTCTCTGTCTGTTACTCCTCACTCTACCAGCCTTTTCTCTCATGTTTTTCTTATTAAAACATGTTGTTACAGTATCTTCTACCATAATACTTTTACATACAATGCACAGACAGCACTTTGCTGTTTTTCTAGTGTGTCTTCTTCAAGCGGATCAGATTCAAACGCAACTAACTACTTATCTTGTGTAACTGTTGTCACATGAATTAAAAATAGATATCTTACAGTTTAGAGGTGCCGACACCTACTGCTATAGTTGGGAGTGATTAACTGCTAGTTTTTGCCGTCTCGTGTTTGTAACCCAGTTATTGACTTGCCCGCGTACATTCTGACTTGATGCGATCTTTTTGTAATACTGTAATAATAGGAATTTATTCCTTTTTTTGTACAGAAATACTACTATAATAGCAAGTGTAAATTTCCATATTTTTATATCGTGGGATAGTATTGAGTTGAATTTATATCATAGATGAATGAAATTTCAAAACCGTCAGGCAAAGTTTCTTTTAAAGTAACTTTTCTATGTTCTTTATAAATGTTTTTTACTTCATCAAGTGCTATTAAATATGATGTGTAATAAAGTAGATATTGTAGATATTTGATATAAGTAATGCATATTCTAATTTTAGTACATATATTTTAATAAAGCTGTTGAGTTTTATGTAGTAATGTTGTCAGTTTTAGTTCAGAGGAAAAAAACATCTACTTTAATTGCAGTTTGTTAAAAGAAAAAAAATCACAATTTCACACACACACATATATATAGTTGCTTTTCTTTAAACAATTAATGCAATAAATTGGTGATAAGCACTTTTTCTACATAAAAATGAGGAGAGTATCTTCTAATGGAAAATGTTTGGTTGCCTAGACTGTTGCAGAAGTTTTGAAAGAATTTTTGTTTATTTCAGGAAAAGACTCCTACGCCTCCACCTGATTCTCCGGTAGTGTAGCCATTCTCTGTCCTCTTTTCTTTCCATCTTAATCTTCACTATATTTTTTCTTCCACTTTCACTTTATCTTTTCTCTTTTATGTATCACTTTTTAGTCTTCACCGAGTATAGTTTTCATAGTTTTTGTACAGTTTTTTTTTTTTTTTAGCTACATTTTTATATTAGTTGTAAAATGAACTCTGTGCATGAAAAATATTCTTTCTTATAGCTATTTTTTTTATCCCTTTTAAAATTCCAATAATCACTTACGTATGATTTTAATCTCACTTATTTTAGAATAGCTTTGCATCATAAGGTATAGTTAACCAACATTGTTCAATATTAAACGTGCTATTTGCACCTTGGTCTTCAGTTTTGCAGTTATACATCAGCATGTTTTTCTCAAAGATTGCCGCATCTTTAACTTCATCTCTCTTATGCTGAATGCATCTCTTATGAGACTAAGAAAAGTTATAACCAGAAAAATGCAATTTGCACCAATTATAAACAAAATGCTATCCCCCTCTAACATAGATTTAAATCAATGATTTACCATGTTAAGATGTATTTACCCATCAATTTTTGATCAAATCGTGGTAGGCAAAAAAATAAGAGCGATTCCATACCAAATCACCGAATGGGGGTCGCACGACCGACTCGGATTTTTTTTTAATTTGGTACACAGATTGATGGTATAGAGGTATGAAAAAGCCCAAAAGGAAAGTTACCTGCTCCTCTTATTTTCTGAGATACATGCCCTCAAAGTTTGTCCGCCACGTCAAAATACTAAAAAAGTGATGTTATTTAATCATTTTTTATAAAAAATCGTACTCATGCAAAATAAAAGTGTTAGATATCTACAGAAACAAGTTACTCCAGGCATTCTGAAAAAAAAAATACTAGAACGTTCATAATGAAAATTGCCAAGGTACAGGGCTCTTTGAAGTTGTCACCACAAAAACTTGATTTTGCAGATTTTGCTAAAATTCAGGCATTTATTACAAAAAAAGGCAAACAAAACCAAAGGTTTTCTCACTTTCTGGTAGTGTACAGGTCCTCCCTGTAAATTGCTACGCAATAAATTTTTTGGGTTTCTCATTCCTTCTTGGAAATATTTTAGCTTAAAAATAAGCCAAAAGGCAAAAAATACGTTTTAGGCCATCTTGGCAGCCATTTTTCTCATAAAGGGGGAGCAGTAGAAACTTTAATTTTTTTTTTTAAACAAGCCACTGATATGTTAGCTATTCACAGGAAAAGAGTTTACTTTTGGTTATTTCTCCCATTAAGAGATATCCTGCTGACAGTATATGCATGTTTTTCGCGACGACCATATGCTTTTGTTCCCCCTCTCATGGACTTAAAATTAATTAAACCAAAAAATAATGATATATTTATTATTAGCTGTATTATCTACTCAATATGTCATGAAATTTAATTTATTAAATCATTGAACAAATAATTGATGAAAACAAGAAAAAGTATTTCTCTGATGCCTGAGCATTATGCATTCATAATTATAAAGCACTAAATACTTTCTTGAGAAATTAATTAACATAAATGAGCTCTAAATATTTATATTATAAGCAATACCCAATCTTGTGATTGGGATACTCCTGTTTTTAATTGAAGAATTTCTTGAATATCACATGAATATCAGGAAAATAAATGAGGTCTTTTCGTTTGATGTAGGATACTTTATGACAAATTTCATTTGATGGGCTACTAACTGAGCATGGTGATAAAGAGCTATTAATTTCAGCATCGAATTCCATTTTACCTTATTAACAGTTAAATATTTATAAAATAATTAAATAAAAAATTTAATATAAAGCCATGCTTGAAGAATTAAAATTAGTGCAACTAATTTATTCCCATACTGATCTTTACAAAACTGACATGTGTTGAGCACTGATAAGAACTGACAAGAATAAGTTTACTCACTAAAATACTAGTTTACAGATACTATAAAGCGTACATTCTATTTTCTACAAAATAATACTGCAACAAAGAACAAGGGTATAAAGGGGTAAGTACTAACGAATTTCTTGAAAAATCAATTAAAATAAAGGAAATTCGAATATTTATCTCATAATCAATACCCAGTCTTGTGATTGGGATGTTCCTGATTGATGGCTATAAACAGGAGGATACCCTTGTTCTTTGTTGCAGTATTATTTTGTAGAAAATAGAATGTGTGCTTCATAGTATCTGTGAACTAGTATTTTAGTAAGTAAACTTATTCTTGTCAGTTCTTATCAGTGCTCAACACATGTCAGTTTTGTAAAGATCAGTATGGGAATAAATTAGTTGCACTGATTTTAATTCTTCAAGCATGGCTTTATATTAAATTATTTATTTAATTATTTTGTAAATATTTAACTGTTAATAAGGTAAAATGGAATTCGATGCTGAAATTAATAGCTCTTTATCACCATGCTCAGTTAGTAGCCCATCAAATGAAATTTGTCATAAAATATCCTACATCAAACGAAAAGACCTCATTTATTTTCCTGATATTCATGTGATATTCAAGAAATTCTTCAATTAAAAACAGGAGTATCCCAATCACAAGATTGGGTATTGCTTATAATATAAATATTTAGAGCTCATTTATGTTAATTAATTTCTCAAGAAAGTATTTAGTGCTTTATAATTATGAATGCATAATGCTCAGGCATCAGAGAAATACTTTTTCTTTTTTTTCATCAATTATCTAATTTATTGTTCAATGATTTAATAAATTAAATTTCATGACATATTGGGTAGATAATACAGCTATTAATAAATATACTAGCTGCCAGGGCAGCTAGATTAGCTTCCTGCGGCATGCTGATGCATAACGTCCCCCCTCTCTAACTTTTACCTCATTCTGAAATTATATTATTTGATATAATTTAATGTTCATTCGATTTCAAGACATACCACGCACGTGGCCCGGCGTTGCACGGGCACTTCGTGCCCTGAAAGTAGTGAGAAAAAAATTTAAAGAAACTACTCCCCGCCAAGGCGGCTCGCTTACAGGCGCTTCACGCCTTTACTTTTTTCCTATATAAAAAAATCATTCGAATTATTGAGATGCTTCACGCCTTCAAGATGGTGAGGAAAGTTTCAGTAAGTTCAGGTCGCTCAAAGAAAAAAAGCAGACATAGATACTCAGTTTTTAATATAAGTAGATGGCTCTTCAACAAATAAATGTTTCAAAATATTACCAGTATCTAGCGATAAAAATTCTACGTAAGTGGTCCGCTTATGAGTTTCGTGTTTGATTTAGTTAAGCCTTCATTCAAAATTCTCATTATCATTGTTATCACCGTTTCATAGCAACGACGGTTTGCAAGAATCTCCATATATTATTTCTCTAAGCCGAATCCTATACCCGGTCGAAACTCGCTCATTTCTTTATCGAATTGCAAGAAAATTTATGATTTTGAAGCTTATCCCGCGGGCTCTTGACGAAAATTAGACCCACCCTCTAAAAAGTGTCGGTTCGTTTTTTATTCGAACTTCAATTTTTGGGCACAAAATTGACTCTATCTAGCGAAATAATTGTCGTATTGTCTCCATTTTGATTTCATTCGAAAGATTTAAAAAAATGCGTTCTTTAGAACGTTTCTCCGCTAGCGCCGCGTAACGAGAATCTCGAAAATCCACGTTTAAGCGACTTATAAGCGATTGAAGTTTGAAAAAGTTAAATTTTTTGCTCAACTGTCAAAATCGTTACATTGTTGC